>JANHZT010005081.1:414714-433188 GCA_032468215.1 Stegonotus admiraltiensis
TTTACATTGTAGCCAAGTGTCATTTCTTCAGTGTTGTCACATGAAAAGATATATTTAAATATTTACAAAATGTGAGGGGGTGTACTCACTTCTGTGATATACTGATATATACTGTATATACATAATATACTGATTAAAAGAATCAATTATTCATTTAAGTGAGCAGATATATTAAAATATTATCTATTCCATCTTTGCTTCCTGATAGCATTTTGATTTCAGAATTGTTTGACTACGTTATGTGTCTTTGCCAGGATTGCATCCACATCAAACACCTGCACCTCTGGCTAATGCTGGCTTATATCCTCCTCCTGTCTCCATGCCTCCTGGGCAGCAGCCACCACCACCACCTCCACCACAACAGCTGTTAGCACCAACCTACTTTCCTCCTCCTGGAGTAATGAATTTTGGCAATCCCAGTTACCCCTATCCTCCAGGAGCACTTCCACCTCCCCCACCTCCCCACCTGTATCCTAACACTCAAGTAAGTCTACATATGTTTTGCTTTTAAATCCTGGCCTTTTTTGGGACTTTTTTTCTGAATGAAGAAAAACATGAATTGATGATTTATGGATTTGAAGATTTAAAAAGATGCAGATTAAAGTGGGGGCCCTGAGAGGATTTGTAAAATATTTAAGAGGGAGAATATGATTATAATTATATGTTGAAAAGATGGTTGAAAGTTGTTTATATATTTCTTAACTATAGCTTTCTTTTTCTTTTCTTTTCTTTGACTTGTTTTTTTCTTTCCATTTGTTTTTTATTATATGAAAATGTTTAATACATCTAAATTAAAAATTGCTGAAATTTAGTGGAAAATGGTAGTAGTACATACTTTAATAAGTAATTTCAAAATGATTATTCATTTATTTATCAATTTAACCAAAGCTGTACAGTTATCCGTCTATCCCCAAAAGGACTCTAGTGGTACAGATTAATTTTGCTTTTTAGAGATATAATTTAATGATAATCACTCAGTCAGTAGACAAACAGTATCATATACGTTGCATATGGGGAACATGAAAGCAAGCAGGATATAGTCGTTAAAGTCCAGATTACAAGCTGGGAGACTGTGAAGCCATCTGGATGACCTTGGTCCAATGACTCCTTTTCAACCCTAGGAAAAAGGCAGTGACAAACCACTCCCAAAATTCTTGCTAATAGAACGGTAGGAGTTGGTCTAGACTCTAGGCAGTCGCCAGGAGTCAGCACTGACTCAAAGACAATCCCCTCCAAGAAGTTATGGTTATACTGAAGTAATGAAAGCTTGATAGCTTTCTTAATTTTAAACTATATAACTTGATGTAGAATTGATAGTTCTGAAGTAATTATTAAATACACTGATTTTCCAACTGAGCTGAAAAGTAGACAGTTTTACTATCTCAGTGAGTTATCTAACTCATTTGTCTTTGGACTTAACCAGAATAGCGGTGAAGAGATAAAATAAACATTCATTTTATAGAGACAAACAGCAGTTAAATTTGGTGGATTACAATAATGCAGGAAGGAAATAATACAAATAATAAAATGAATGTACCTGGTGGCTAAAGAATGAAGTGCATTGGTTCTTAGAATATACTGTATTCTTAAGAAAATCTTCCTATGCAAGTTTTAATAAAATGTTTGTATTTCATTCAAAAGTTTTTTTTTAATATATGTGAAATTTTATAATTTCACAATTTACTTGATATTGCTGTCTTTTTAACTCAGTGAATTTCTAAATCAACTAACATGTTTCTGTTTTGAATTTCAGTGAATTAAATATACATATATAATAACATTTGGAACAAACCAATACTTTTTCTTTCTCTCCTTTTGGATTTGCAGGCTCAGTCTCAGGTGTATGGAGGGGTCACCTACTACAACACAGTTCAGCAGCAAGTGCAGCCCAAACCTTCACCTCCCCGAAGAGCCTCACAGCCAGTCACTATCAAGCCTCCCCCTCCTGAGGTCTGTTATTTCCCCCCTGTCTCTTCCTAGTGTACTATTGTATCTGCTTCCACTGGAAGAATGTCCTTTGGTAATGAGAGTGCCGATCTCTCCACCTGATTGATATGTTGCAAGCTCTAGTTTCTTATTACAGATTGTAAATAGGTTTCATGTTAACATCTATGAAGAATTTAACAAATAAACATAGAAATTAAAATCAAGCTTGATGTCTAGATCCTGTTTGACTAAACTAAAAATGTATTTTAAAATTTATCTTTTTATTTGCAGCTTCACTATTTGAGAGATAACCTCACAATAAATCTGAATGAATTTTTTTGTGCAATGTATAAAATGAATGTACCACTATTTAATTGATCTGGCAAAAGCTTCACTTTTTGTGTTTTATCTTTATTTGGTGTGTTATGTTTTTTATCTGAAAATATGTGAGGCCCTATTGCTACATCAGTACAACGTTAATACTGCTCCAAAATATATGAAGGTAAAGCATTCCCCTTTTTAAAACGTGGGAAAGAATCTATAATTCTACAGAAAGCCCATTTCTTTATTTGGGGGGCACCACTTGAGATAAATTCCTGAAACTTTTTATAGAAAATGGGAATAACTATCATTTTTGGTTTCTTGACTTAATAGATTTGTGATTAGTTTCCCAGTTACTGTAAATTAAATTCAGATTTTTTTATTTGCTGATTTCATATTGAATTGTTGAATTAACAGGTAGCAAAAGTTAGTAACATTAAGGACTTATGATAATATATTTGTATTAACAATTGTTAACTTCTGACTATTCTCTAGATAAATACCGACTAAACTCACAATTTGTGACTGAGCCGCACCGTTTCAGACTGAGGCTGGGCGTTTCCCAACAGAATGTTTCTTAAAACTCCCTCCTTCCATGTAGGCAGGTAGAATGTTGCAAAGAATGCTAAGTTAAATTGTTCTGCAGGAATATTACTTGTAAGGAGCTCTGTGGTTGTACACAGTGATAAAACAAAAGATATGTACTTGTGCGTAAGTGACCAATAACAAGGATGCTGTTTCATAAAGGGGAAATGCTTGGGATATGATCAAGAATTTGACTGAATCTTGGCAACAATAAGCTATGTCTTACACTGATGATTGTTTAGAGTACAGAATAGGACCCCTTTATATATCTTCTACTGTAGGCTGGATGATATCGTGGTGCTGAGACTAACCTTCCTCCTTGCACAGGAATTAATAAATTCAAAAGCCATTTCAAAGCATCACAAATGCTTTGAAGCAGCTCCTATAGGGAGCAGCTTAACTGTCTGCTCTCACAGCCAGCTTCATACAACCCACACACTTGTTTGAGAGGGGGAACAGGCATGTGGCTGAAGTGGCAGGGGGTTAATGCTTGCCTGTGCTCCTAACTCAGCACCTCTTTTGACAGACAGATTTGCAGTTTCTTCTTGGGAAAAGTGTCGGAGTAGGTAAGATATCGCTTCAAGAAAAAGAGTTATTTCTCTCCAAAGAAGTGCAGTGGGTAAGGGGCTTCATACTATCAGCTCCAAAGCCATATTAATGAAAGAGTTCTGCTCTTTTCCCCCCTCTCATTTCTATCTAGGATGGCAGAAATGAAAAGTCCAAAGAAAGAAACAACATTTAGAAACTTCTGCATCCTGCTGATTTCAGTAGAGTTCCAGAGCTGGCCCTGTGGAAGACAGAAGACAGCTCCTTTGTGGAATCTCTCTTTTCCCTTGGTAATGAATGATGCACAGGGGTACAGATACATCTGCTAGGCCAGGCCATATCAGTATTATATCTGAGGCAAGATGTCTATTAGAAAGGTATCAGCAAAATCAGATATCTTTGCAGTTCCCCCTTTTTTTCTGGTGTATTGTTTTTTGGAAGATATATGTGATCAATGACAGAGGAGCAGTTCTACTTTATTCCTTTCTAAATGTGACAGTTTTTAAGTGTCAAGCTAAATCTATTCAGCACATCCCTATGTTCGTTTCTCATTCAATGTACCTGTCCCTGCTTTATTTCTGTTCTGTTTAACTGGTTTGTTAGCTTGAGTTTGTTAGCTTGTATGAATCTGTTTTCCTTGGCTATTTTTTTTTCCAACAATATAATTTAAAATAAAATACTATTTTATGCAAGATTATGCATTTGGGTAGTTAATGCCCTACAATAACCTTCAAAGTTAAACATTTTATGCTCAAAACAGTCTCTGGTGCATTGTTAGAAGGCAGAAAAGATAATTCGTTCTTTGTATAGCACTATCTGTTCTTTAGGACTCTAAATCACTATTTCTCAGCCTTTGCAACTAAGCTGTGTGGATTTTAGCTGATAATTCTCCACACTGAAGTCCACAATGTTTAAAGTTGCCAAGATTGAGAAAACTGCTCTTAAATGATGCCTCGCAGACCTCTTTTTCTTGCCTGCTCTTTGCAACTTACATTTCCCTATTCAGGCTGCATGGCTTCCATTCACATTTTATAATCCTCATAAACTTTGAATGTACTTGATTTGCTTACAGAACCATAGTAGAAAATGGCCACCTTTTAATTATTTGGGTAGGAGGAAATTGATTGGCATTGAACTTTGGTGAAGTTTTCAGAAAACATTCTGGATCTATATGCCTGGTTTTTTGTTTTTTGTTTGTTTTGTTTTGTTGTGCATGTGTAAATTCCTACTTGGAATGTATCAGGACCTATTTTTTAAAAAATACTTTAAAAAGCAATTTAGCTAATATTTGGGAAAAAAAACCTGTATGATGAAAATATATTTGGTTTTTTTCTGCCTTAATGTTTAAATGTATTCTTTTAACATCAGGCTTGAATTTTAGACCTAAGGACACTGTGATAGTTCATTCTTGTTAATAAATTTTTTTTGTTCCTGTTTGTTCAAGTGCTTTTTTGTGTTAATAGTACTGTAAGTGTTTGATGCAAAAGTTAATACATGATAGTTACTCAGTAGAAGCTTGTCTATTAATCATTAATCTATCCTCTGCTAGCCTGCTTCCTTCCTCCTTATTTAGAACCAGTCCTTATGATGGTATTAGTTGTCAGCCTCCTCTATCAATATCTCAGCCTTGAATTAGCATACAGGTGCTTCTCTAAAAAACTTCATAGTTATATAGTATAAGATGTTTTATTCCCCTTGAAATAGAGGCAGTTGACTTTTTCCAGTCAAAACTCACACATATTTAATATTATTTTGCAAATCGAGAGCTGTAGTGTGGGCATGGGGTGTTCAGGAATTTTCTTTGCTTTTGTAAAAAAACTGATAGCCTCTTTCAAGGTTTATATTACAATGCTTATGTTTTCCACTCCAAAATAGCAAGGAATTATGCAATCGGATTTAAGTTTGAAGGTGACTAGAGGACTAAGGGTATGATAGAATCTTTCAAATTTGTGACTTTGATATAGAATTATCAGTGGTGGCCATACTATTTGGGAATTCTGGGAGTTAAAGTCAAGACATCTGGAGGATGCCTAAGTTAGTCGGACTAAGGGTTGTTATTATTGGTTTTGGTTCCTGAAGCACTATTTTCCCTGCTTGGGAGGGAATGGTGAGGGAGAAGCAGCATGGGGTTTATCTTACTGTGGAATTCAGGGACATAAACAAATAGCAATAGCACTTAGACTTATATACCACTTTACAGCCCTCTCTAAGCAATTTACAGTGTCAGCATATTGCCCTCAACAATTTGGGTTCTCATTTTACCTACCTCGGAAGGATGGAAGGCTGAGTCAACCTTGAGCCTGGTGAGATTTGAACTGCTAAATTACAGGCAGCCAGCAATCAGCAGAAGTAGACACAGTGCCACCACGGCTCCTGGGAAATGATTTTATATCATTGTGGAAAAAAGAAAAAATATTAAGTATTTGGGAAAATATTTTTAAGTGAGATGTTTCGGTCTTAGCAATAAATAGTAGGTTTGTAAGAGACTTGTGAGACAGTGTTTAACTTTTAAAAACTGAAAAGCAAGTTTTGTTAGGAGAGGAAGAAGAAAGACTACAATTTCCCTTAAATCTTTTAAACGGTTGAATAAGTGGAAGAAGAATGAAGTGAGAGATAATAAAGGTTATGGAATGTACAGTAGACATTAATCAACTGAGAACTTAGGAACCTGCCTGAGACCCTTCTAGAAAAATAATAGGTTTCCTGGACAAGTGTTGTGTTCTGAAGGAAGACTTTAGGTCAGCTGCAGTACTAATCAAAAGAGATATATTTAATCCACTTCTATTTGATTTAAACAACATCCAAAAATATTTGGATGTCCTTGATACAAGAAATAATTTTTCATAGATATTCTTCATATTTTAATTCCATTTAAACTTACAGTAATCACACCCTATATCGATTCCTTTCAACTGGGCTAGGAAGAGGCCTTCGCTCCTTGGCCTCTCTAGATTTGAACCAACCTTCCTTCTCAAGTACAGATGAGAGGATCTGAAACTCTTTTCATTTATCAGGTTGGCCACATAATCTGTCCAGAAGACAGTAAAAAAATATCAAATTTTGCTGTAAGACCAAATAAAAATTTGCAGTATACAAGTGTTTTTGCAATCATTTAGATTTCTTCCATACCACAAGGGCACAAATGACAAGTTATGGGAGTTTTATTATGGCCTGCAGAAGGGCAGAAAGGAAGTTGCAAAATGCCCTGGCAAAGGCACTTGGAATTTTGAATGGAATAAATCAATGAGCAAAGATAACATGCCAAGTCTTCCCTATGAAATACATTTGGGAATCTTCTGGAAACAATAAGATAAAAGGGATAATAGAGAGGCTATAGTTCTTTTCCAACTCTTCCATCAGAGAATCAAGTATAGCATTTGAGTCTGAACCAAGCTCAGAGATTATTTTGAAGTTCAATTAATTGGCTGAAGGAATTGTATTAATTGCTGAACAATACTTAGGGCTGTTGCCTAAATTAAAAAATGGCAAAATAAGAGCTATCTTTTCCTTTTCCTTTGCAATAGGCAAAAACTGCCATTGTGGTATTATTGGGTGGTAGATTATTTCATATGCCTGAAAATTCCCTACTCAGATTTCTAAATGGTAGGGATGGATGGTCATATGGAAGCTTCTTGAAGTTCTATCCCCACGTTTTGCTCTCTAATTATCAAGCCTCAGGATCATGATCTGCCAATCTCTTTCAGAATATATAACATGCATCATGGCAAATTCTGCTCCCATTAAGATATGTCTTCTGGACTAACCAAGCCAGTAGAGGGCACCATAATTCACAAATAATTGTTTTATGGACCAGAGTCTGCAAGCATGAGCGAATATCTTAATACTGACATTTTAAGTTACTCTAATAATATCCCTAGTTAAAATGGGGGGTGATACCAGTTTTACTAACCTTTCCACATAGTGATGGAAGGCAAAGCTATTACAATAAAAAATCGTTTCAGAATTCAGAATTTTCATTAATTAGGTTCACACATTATAGTAATACACACACACACACACATATATACACACATGTACATGTACACACACGTTATATACACCGAGAGAAAGGATTGTGTGTGTGTGTGTGTGTATGTAAGACGGTTTGTTTGGTTTTACAATATACATTGTATGAATTCAGCCATTTTACTAAGCAAGCCATGATTAAAATAAAGATTTGGCAGGATGTGTGAACCAAGTCACAGAAAGTACTTTCTCTTCAGCCTGTTTGGGAACCAACAGGAGAGGGTTTTTTCCTGAAATCAGACAAAGGTCTTGTTCAAGAAGTGCCACATAGCTAATAACCATGGGCATGGCTCCTAGCATTTTTACCATAAGAGCAAAGTCTGAACTTACCTTCAGATAATTAATGAGCAATGTTTGCAGGACCTTCAAGAGTGGACTAGAAAATAGGACTCTATATTGATTCCCCCCCCCTTTTTTTTTTTTAATTTTACATGGTTGTCACAACTTTGAAACAACTCTTTGTTTGTGATTTTGAATATTAGGAGCCACAGTGGTAGTAGGAGCAATAATGTGAAATGATAAGCTTGGAATTTTGTTTTTCTTGAGGGGCAGATGAAATCCTTTTTTGTGTGGCCTTCAAATCAGTGTTGACTTCTGGACTAGTCAGCCTTCTTGGTAATATTTTGGAAGTACTTTGTCATTGTCTTCATAACCAGCCCAAGATTACCCAACTGGTTTCATGCATAAGATGGGACTAGCATTCATCACCATCTACTGGCTTGTAGCCTGATACCTTAACTACTATACTAAACTGGCTGTCTAAAATAACTACACAGAGTTTAAATTATAACAATAATGGTGTTTCTATCCAAAAATAAAAGTATGAATTGTGAAGCATAAATCACAATGTGTAGAACTGAGAAATTCTAGTTGTTTCTAACTCAAGGAAAAATGAAGCACTGATTGTACTCAGTTCCAATCTGAAAATGGAGCTCTGCTTCCAATAGGTAATTCAGAATATATACATGTTTGTGTATAAATCTGATACTTTTGGATAGAGGAATAAATGGATGCATCGTTCACTCTGTAAGTGTCCTTATCTTCACTCATAAGGATATAGGGAAGGATGTACCGGTATATATTTGGTATCATACAATAATCTTATTCCACCCAGATTCTCCATATAAGCAACTGACAGCAATTTTTGCAAATTTTTATTCACCCACTTTCTCATTCTTGCTTGATCTTCCAGTTATCTAGTTTATCATTTCTCTCCATCTGATCCTTTCATCATTGCACAGACACTCATTTAGTTTGATTAAAGACAATAATTTTAATTGCATTAATTTAATTATCTTTCATGCATTTATAATTCCTTATAAGCTTATAATAAGCTTTCTTTTTAACTATGCAGAATAAATATATTCATTTATTTCCGTCATTTATATGCCATTAATCTACATGGGTCCTAGCCGAGTACATCAATAAAACAATAATAAAATTAAAGCAATAATAATAATAATACATTATAGTAGCAGAACATGCACTCTTCATCCCTTACTTGCAGCTCTTGTCTTCTTCACAAAGTTCCAGAAGGCCATTGAAGTAAGTTCTGTTCTGAGCTTGTGTACAAATGAGGGTGTGTCTTCCTGCCTTTTTATAGAATTGGGCAAACTTTACCTTCCTAATAATCTAGGGCTCTTACAAATTTCATCTTATTTAAATAAATAAAGAAACCTGCCAGGTCCTCCCTCCCTTCTTACAAACCAACGTGGACTGATTTATGATGTGATGATCTGGCCACTGCATGGGTCAAGAGGCCCTTGGATTGCTCTGTTAAAACCAGAAAATTACATTGCAGATGTTCAATGGAAAATCAGATTTCAACAAAACAGATGAAGGAGGTTACAAAAAAAAAGTTATAGATGCACATTTTCCCAGCATCTTTCATTTATACCTGTGCTGGCTAAATCTAAGACTCCTGTCAGTTATAGACTGGCCTGGACTGATGGGATTTTATGAGGGGGTTTTATATGGACTTTTAACTCTTACCTGGTTTAATTAGGTATTTTAATTCTGTATTTTGTAGTCATTGTGAATTTTATTGTTGTGAGCCGCCCTGAGTCCATCGGGAGATAGGGCGGCATATAAGTTAAATAAATAAATAAAATAAGTGGTATAAAATAGAATGAGATTGGAAAAACACAGGAGCATGAACTTGGATATAGGAATTTTTTAAAATATAGATTTATATAACTGCCCATTTTACCCAAGTGACTTTGGGCAGTTTACAAGTATTAAAACACAGAAAAAATGCAACATATTAGGGTTATGGTTATCATCACTCCCTTACCCAAGGATAAACAAAAGCCCACTAATAGAAGAAGAAAAAAGCTAGCAGAGCTCATCTATCTACCTAGATGCTTGAGGAAATAACACCTTGTGTTGGGCTTGCAGGGTTGGGATCATTCAAATGTCTTGGGAGATGCTGTTCAACAGGCCAGATGCTGCCACTGCAAATGCTGAGAAGGTACAGCTTCAGAGTCAGACAAGATGGTACTGTTTCTTACCTGTACAATGAGCCAGTTTGATCTAGTGATTAAGGCATCAGTCTAGAAACCAGGAGACAGTTTAGTTCTGCCTTAGGCATGAGAACTAGCTGGGTCACTCACTCTTGGCCCAACCCACTTCACAGAGTTGTGGAGAATATAGGAGGAGGAAAGAATATTAAGTATATATAAAAATAATAAAGGTGGAATAATCATTCTCGGGAGAGTACCAAGTTGGAAGGATGGAGAAGCGGCTTGTTTTGTTCATTTGTTTCTTCTGTTTGGTTATGGTTTCTTTTTATAGGTACAGTTAGTTTATCTGTAAGCTGCCACAGTTTTTAAGGAGATGGGTGGCCTTGAAATGAGATAAGAGAGAAATAAATAAACTTTCCATGAAATAGCACCAAGTTTGTCTTTTAATCAAGACCAATGTTTCTCAACCTTAACAACTTTACACTATGTGGACTTCAACTCCCAGAATTCCACAACCAGCATGACCAGACTGGTTGAATATTGCAACTTTCACAAACATGGCTGAATGATCATTTGTTTCTTTCATATTACAAAAAATAATAGGAGGTGGTTTCATTCATATCTGAACAACAGAAGCTAAAATTATAACGTGTTTGGAATATGTGCAGCTCTAGGTCTAGGCTACTCAGCAGTCAAAATGCATGGCTTTTACACAGCTTTGAAGTCTAATAAATATATTTACACCAGTTTCTAGTATCATGTTATATAATAACTTCTATGGTTTTTTTGATTCAGGGATCCCTTCTCACTTTGTCATACTTGTCAGTCTTAAAAATCAGTGGCAACATCTTATTCTCACACCCAAGGATCACTGCCTGAGAGAATATGCATGTACATGCATGTAGATATTATATAATCTCTATCACCACAATAAGATATTGCTGCAGGTTTTTCTCCATCTGTGTGCGCAGTGTACTTTGCAGTCATCTGTACTATGTCTCTTGGAAAACATGGAAAATATTCTTTTAGCTGAAGGATGCTTAGAAACAACAAAAAGATTCTCTATTACATTTTCAATTAGTACCTTATCAGTTGCTGGGTGCAGAATGGCAAGCTGATGGTAATATAGTAATGTATTTTAATTTATATTTAAATGTACATGTGTGAGAGATAAGATGCAAAATAAATAAATAAATAAAAATATGTAGCTCCTGCAGAGCTGATAGGGATGAATTAGACCTTAATGGCAACTCTAGCAATTTACCTGAACAGTATTACTAAAGGGCATTCTATAAAATTTGAAAGGGGCAACATGGGTGCAAATAATTATTCATGCTGGAAAATGGAGATCGGCTGAATATAGGCTGTTCTAGAATAGACGTGGGTTAATATTCATGCTGTGTAATCACTCAAAAGTATTTTTCTCTATATATCCTTCATCATGACCTCTATATTTTTTACCTTAACCTCGGAGTTCAGAGTAATGTCTTTCAAAGTTCTTTTGGTTATATTCGTGAGTTCTTTTATTGCTGTGCATGTAGAGGATGCTACTGCTACTGTTGTAGATTTCTACTACTACTCTTTCCATCACTCTCTAGCCTTCCTGGATATTCACACTGTCCCACAAGTAGATGAAGACATGCCCTTTGGGAATTTAACAAAAATGTGTACAAAAATCAAGAGCAGCTGCTGGAAATAGAATCGCACAGAAAATGAAGGATATCCACAGATGCCCCTTAATTAACTTTTTCATCTAAATTAATCAAGTAAGTGAAAGAATAGCACTATTCTACCCAATACAATTCCACTGAAAATCTATTCTTCAAATATTAAAAGCAATTTCTCTTTTTAGTGAGCTGGATGAAAATATGGCAGCAAAAAGGGAAGATTTTTCCCCCCTGCATGGAACAAGTTAATATTCTCACAGGCTTACTTACAGATATTCTCTCTCTTTTCCCTAATTGTTCTCCCCCACAAATGCCATGTAATTTGTCACTCCCACACATAGTCTGTTTGGCAACGATGTCAGCAAAGTTTTACATGTGTCGCCAGGCTACTGGGACTGCCAGAAAGAAAACTGAAAATTCCTTTCCAATAAAATGGAAATGAAAGAAATTGAAGAGGAAGACAGAAGGGAAATGCCCAGATATCTTCACAAACCTAGATTTTAAAAGGCATTATTATGGCCAGACAGATGTTTAAACTGGATTTGGCATTTTTGTCTACCTATCAAGTCCTTAAGGGCCTGGGATAGGCAGATGTTTAACAATATTAAAAGTATCATCACAGGATATAAATTGTTCCAGTGCTTTTTGTAATTTATTGATAGTAATTTTATTTGTTTGTTTTATTGGCTGCCCATCTTGCCATTCTTGTCAGTGTTGGTAATGTCTGACTGGTGGTCTAGATATTTTGGGATTGTACCCAAGGCACATGTTACTATTGGTACTATTTCTGCTATTTTCTCCAGCTCTTTCTATTCTGCTGTCTCCAGCTAGTGGATAATGTCCACTATGCAGATTTTTTTTTTACTTTTCTTATCAACAATTGTTCAGGCTGGATTGTTGTGTGGCAGATGTTTGTTTGCATTCTAAAGTCCCGGAACACTTTAGCTTCTTCATTTTCTGTTACTTTGTCTATTTTTGGTCTCGCCAGTTTTTACTTGCTGGCAAGTGGTATTTCTTGCAGATATTCCAATGCACCATTCTTGTTACTTTGTCATGCTGTTGTTTGTAGTCAGTCGATGCAGTCTTCTTGCAGCAGCCAACTAAGTGCTCCATTGTTTCTTCAGCTTCTTTTCAGAGATGATATTCGCTATCTGTTGTCTTTTCAATTCTCACTTTATATGCATTTGCTCTTAAGGCTTGGTCTTGCGCAGCCAGAATTAACTGTGTCTCTTTGTTCTGTTTCTTGTTCTTAGCCATTGTTAATCTGCTTTGCTTGCTAAATTTTTAATGTAGTCCCTATATAATACTTTGCCTTGCTATGTCTCTTTTCTATTCCTTTGGCTTTTCTTATAGGCCAGTTTGGTCTCTTTGGTATTGAGTAAGTCTTTATGGTCACTCTCAGTCAGTGCTGAGAGGAGGGGAGAGATCCAGCCCTCACCCTCTGCAATGTGGGGTGCCACAGGGCTCATTACTCTCTCCACTCCTGTTCAACATTTATATGAAGCTGCTAAGTGAGATCGTCCATCACCACAGACTGAGGTATCACCAATATGCCGATGATACCCTATATCATCTATATATTTCAGCCTGTGGTGAGTTGAGTGATGCCATGTCCTCCCTCTCACAGTGCCTGGAGGCTGTTAGGGGTTGGATGGGGAGCAATGGGTTGAAACTAAACCCTGGCAAGACTGAGTGGCTCTGGGTTTGTGGTTCGTTGGTTCAGGGAGAATTGCCATCTTTGGTCTTGGATGGGGTGGCACTACCCCAAACAGACCCTGTGTGTAATTTGGGGGTTCTCCTGGACTCATGACTCCTGCTCAACGAGCAGGTGACAGTTGTGGCCAGGAGGCCCTTTGCGCAACTGTGAGTTGTGCTCAGGTTACGCCATTTCCTGGACCAGCAATCCCTACTCACAGTCACTCATGCCTTTGTCACTT
This sequence comes from Stegonotus admiraltiensis, assembly GCA_032468215.1. Lineage (NCBI taxonomy): Eukaryota > Metazoa > Chordata > Lepidosauria > Squamata > Colubridae > Stegonotus > Stegonotus admiraltiensis. Next base: position 428,185 of record JANHZT010005081.1, read on the forward strand.
CCCGTCTTGACTATTGCAATGCGCTCTACATGGGGCTGCCCTTGAAGAGCATCCGGAAGCTCCAGTTGGTGCAAAATGCAGGGTCCCGCATGGTTTTGTGCAGGAGAGGTGTGTACATATACCACCTCTCCTGCACGAGCTGCATTGGCTGCCAGTTTGCTTCCAGGTACAATTCAAGGTGCTGGTTGTCACCTTTAAAGCCCTTCATGGCTTGGGACCAGGTTCATCTGAGGGACCGTCTCTTGCTAGTCACATCTACCCGACCCATTAGAGTGGGGAGGCAGGGAATGCTGCAGGTCCCATCCCTAAGGGAGATACACCTGGTGGGACCCAGAAGAAGGGCCTTCTCTGTGGTGGTTCCCTCTCTCTGGAACATCATTCCCCCAGAGATTAGAATGGCCCCCACCCTAATTCTCTTCCGGAAGGCACTGAAAACCTGGTTCTACCAGTGGGCCTGTGGAACCCAGAGCAGGATGGAGCCCATTAAATGGCTTGTGTGATCAGCTGTCGCTGGGGTGGGAGGTGGGGGTCAGGGGTGATTTTATTACATTAATTTATTTGATTTTGTATGAGTTTTACTGTTTTTTAAATGTGTTTTTTGTATTCTGTAAGCCGCCTTGAGTCGCCATGGGCGAATAGGCGGCAATATAAATCTAATAGATAGATAGATAGATAGATAGATAGATAGATAGATAGATAGATAGATAGATGCTTCAGTGCAACATCTTCACTGTCCTTCAGATATTCTTCCAATGCCTTTTTTCGTCTTCAGTTGTCTGATATACTCACAACATTCCATGCCCATCTATGCTCCTTGGTAAATAGAGTCTCTCAACTTTGCTGTATGGATAAAGGGCATGTTTTACTGTCTTCCTATCCAGGGCTCTTAATTCAGCTTCCATCTTCCATTATTCCAGCTGTATATCTAATGATTGAAATTGCCCAGGTGTTAATTGCTTTGATGGTATTTCTGCCACTGAGTTTGTTATTCTTAGAGATCTTCTTTTCTGAAAATCTTCATTCTCATTCACTGCTAACCTTGATTTCAATGTGCATGATATAATTAGCCTGAAGGATGCCCAGATATTTGTAGCTATCTTTTTCATCCAAATTCTTGATGATATTTCTGTAGGGCATCTTGACTCCTTCAGCATTTGTTATTTTTCCCTTGCTGATGGTAAGATTGGCACATTTTTTTTCAGTCCAAATTCTACTGCAATAGCTTGACTGTATATTTGGAGAGTGTTGAGCAGCAATTCCATTTCAGATTATGTTTTTCCATACATTTTCAGATCATCCATGTAAAGGAGAGGCAGATTTTTTTCTAAACATTCTTTGTTAAGCTTCAAAGAAAGATAAAATAAAAATTAACACAAAGAGAAGAGCTCTCTGTGTGCTCTTTTGGCAAGGTGATCTTCAAAAATACCTTTCTGAAAAAGAATCAGCCAATGTACCATGTAGCCTTCTTATAAAGAAGTCACTTTGTGCCATCCCAGAAGCATTTTGAGAGTATCTACAATTCTCAGATCGTGGCCACTTTCAAAATAGCACTCGTTTCTGGAATGGCTTCTGTATAAGAAGACTGCATAGTACATCAGCTGGTTCTCTTTTGGAAAGACAATCTTTGAAAGAGATAAATGGAGCAAGGCATGATAGGGCAGGAGGAGGCTCAAGGATGTGGGACCTAGCAGGATTGGAAGTAGGCTCAAGGTCTTTGAGGACCCAGCCAGGTGGGAAGAAGGGCCAGGAGACCTAAAGAAGTAGGAACTGGGAAACATTAGGTGGGTGGGGGGAGTTGCAATGTCCCTACAATCACTTGTAAAGGCAGGAGGTGTAGGAGATGACCAGGCTAGGCCCGATGGAAGGGTCAAATGTATCATCAGCTTCAAGTCTCTTTGTGCCCATAAGAGACCTAAGCCCAGTCCACCTTGATCTCCACTGATTCTTATCTACAGCCAATTTGCTTTGACCATTAGTAGTTCAGATTCTTAGCATGTAATAGACTATGTACTCATTTGAACTGTCTTGACAGGCAGATTTCCACTCACCCGAATTTTGATCATGTGACTGCAGATGGGCTGGTAGAACAGGTAGTTCTGTAAGATGTTTGTCATTAATATATAAATTTGTTTCAGAATCTGATTTTTCATCTACAAAAATGTAATTCCTTTTATCCAGTTGTGCATAAGCAAAAACCATTGACACATATAATCTTCCTTTTCCAGCTCTTCCCTTGTTTTTAATTTAATCAATAAAAGTCAGTAAATCAGCATAAGTCAGCCAAGTTTGTATAGCCATAGTAGCTCTTTTAAAAAAAAAGCTTCCTGGGGTGACAACCATAAGGGATTTTAGGAGACAACCTTGCTTTGTATTTATTCTAAACTGCTAGTATGGCAGATCTAACAAAAAAATCTTTTTAATTAACTTTAGATTTGTTAAACCATAAATAGCTGTGCCAACCAAATCTCAAATCATGTTCCTCCAATTTTCTATTCTTCAAAGTCCTTCATTCATACTAAACAATATGCCTCAAAATAGAATTTTAAAATGGGTAAGCCTATCCTACCTGTTTCGTTCACATCTTGCAACAGTTTATATTTAATTCCTGGTTTCCTACTTTGCCATACAAATCTGGAAAGGTATCCTGTTGTTTAAAAAGTAAATCAATTGTCAATATAGGTATGGCTTGAAATAATAGAAGTAACAGAATAGCAGAGTTGGAAGGGACCTTGGAGGTCTTCTAGTCCAACCCCCTATTCAAACAGGAAATCCTATAACCGTGATGGCGAACCTATGACACATAAGCCGTCGCCCCAGCTCAGCTCTGCTGTGCATGCGCATGTGCCTCCCGCCAGCCAGCTGGTTTTTGGGTCCCTGCCATGCATGCGTAGGGGGTGGGGCACATGTGCATGGGTCACACACGCATGTGTGGGTAAGTCACAGCACATGCGGGGGGTGGGGCACATGGGGGGGATCACATGCACATTGCATTATGGGTGCGCGCACGTGTGTGTGCACTTTTGTGCTTGGTGCCGAAAAGGTTAACCATCACTGCCCTATATCATTTCAGACAAATGGTTGTCCAATCTCTTCTTAAAAATTTACAGTGTTGGGGCATTCACATCTTCTGGAGGCAAGTTGTTCCACTGATTAATTGTTCTGTCAGGAAATTCCTCCTTAGTTCTAGGTTGCTTCTGTCCTTGCTTAGTTTCCATCCATTGCTTCTTGTCCTGCTTTCAGGTCCTTTGGAGAATAAGTTGACTCCCTCTTCTTTGTGGCAGCCCCTTAGATATCGGAACACTGCTATTATGTCACCCCTAGTCCTTCTTTTCATTAAACTAGATATACCCAGTTCCAGCAACTGTTATTTATATGTTTTAACCTCCAGTCCCCTAATCATCTTTGTTTCCCTTCTCTGCACTCTTTCTAGACTCTCAGCATCTTTTTTACATCGTGGCAGTATTCCAAATGTCTTACCAAAGCATTATAAAGTGGTATTAACACTTCATGTGATCTTGATTCTATCCCTGTTTATGCAGCCTAGAATTGTGTTGGTTTTTTTGGCAGCTGCAGCATACTGCTGGCTCATTTTTAAGTGATTGTCCACTAGGACTCCAAGATCCTTCTCACAGTTACTACTATTGAGTCAGGTACCACCTATACCAGTGTTGGTGAACCTTTTCAGCACTGAGTGTGCATGCCAGAAACAGAAAGAGCAACCGTAATCTTCTGGTTTTTGGCACATGCATGCGCGCCAGCCACCTGGTCTTCCGGTTTCTGGCATGCATGCACACGTGAAGACCAGCTGGCCGGAAGAATGTCAATGAAGTGCTCCCCCCAGCCCGCCACCGAAAACAAGCCAGTGCAGCCCCCCTTCCTGTCACTTCTGCCAAGGGAGCATGACCGCTTCCCAGCCAGCACGCCTCTTACCCCGACGCCAGACAAACATTCCTCCCGCGTGGACTCAGCTCCTGTGGAGCCCCGCCACCCCATAAGAGAATAATTAGGACACTGGTTGGAACCCTGACAGCAGCAGCAGCAGCAGCGGCAGCCACAGGGCTGAGGGCAGGAGTGATTGGCCAGTCCACACAGCCACTCCCTCACCAGCAAGCCAGGCCCTTGGCAGCGTCTCCATGTGTGAGGAGCTGTGCTCCCCTCCAGCCCTCCTGGAGCAGCTCACCTGCCTGACGGCAGCTTGTCCTCCAGCATCCCGGCCAGAAGTGGCAGTGCGAGAAATGCCCCCTCCCCCCTTGCCCCCGGCAGTGGCAGGAGCAGTGGGCAGAGCAGACAGCACTTCCGGCATGCATGCCATAGGTTCACCTATACGATACCTGTGCATTTGGTTTTTCTTGCCTAAATGTAGAACCTTACTTTTTTCACCATTGAATTTCATTTTGTTAGATAGCGCCCAATGTTCAAGTTTGTCAAGATCCTTCTGTAGCTTGAGCCTATCTTCTGGAGTGTTGGCTATTCCTGCCAGCTTGGTATCATCTGCAAATTTGATGAATTGCCCATCTATCTCCTCATCTAAATCATTGATGAAGATGTTGAAGAGCACTGGGCCTAAAACAGAACCTTGGGGTACCCCACTGCATATTTTCCTCAAGTTTATGCGTGATATAGTTTGTTTACATCCTTTCTTAGAATAAATACATTTAATTTAATAACATTATCTCTGAAAAAACATAAGACTGTATGGCCATTGTTTGATTTGTGTGAAATTTCTCACCCCTCTAATTTGTTCATCTTAAAATAGAAACAAATCTTAAAGGCATTCACAGACTTGCTGTGAGGATTGAAAATACTTGTGTTCTTTAAAAATTGCACAAGTATGCATAAATTAAATGTCATAGTAACTGGTTGCATTAATAGTTAATGCCCTTTAATGATTTTTCTCATATAATTGATTGTTGATATTTGGGGGAAGTTGTTCTGTATAAAGCAAGTTAAAAACTCATTAAAATAAAAGAGGGGCAGTTTTAGGATAAGCCAGACCTCCCCTAT
>JANHZT010005081.1:452718-463066 GCA_032468215.1 Stegonotus admiraltiensis
CCTGGATTGGGGAGGGAATGGAGATTTTACAGTATCCTTCCCCTGGAGTGGAGTGGGAATGGAGATTTTACAGTATCTTTTCCCTGCCACACCCACAAGCCATGCCCACCAAGTCATGCCATGCCCACAGAACCGGTAGTAAAAAATTTTGACACCCACCACTGTCCTACACATCTATGAAATGTACTTGCAGCTGGTAGAGAGTTTTGTGCAACAACCGATTTTAGGGTCCTTACTGCTCTCTGAGCTTGCTTGCTTTTCTTGCAGATTTTCATTATCCAAACTCGGTAAAATCATCAGGGCTGATGATGTTACCTAGTTTGGGTAATGAAACATCTACAAGAAACAAGCAAGCTCAGAGACCACCAAGGACCCCTCATTTCAACCTGAAACGACAAGCATTCTCCTTTTATTGGAACAATCAATTTACCATAGAACACATACTATTCCCTTCATCTGAATCTGATCTCCTTTGAAATGGTTTCTGCAATTTCCCTCGTTCTGAGGTCCCTGCTACTTTTCAGTGAGTTTTGCATTTGTGCATAGAACACGAATGACTATTTCAACTCTTACATAAAAATTATTTTTTATTTATTTATTTTAGGCAACCCATTTCCTAGACCAGTGATGGCTAACCCTTTCCTGTCATGTGCCAAAAGCGGGGGGAGCACAGGGGGGGTCACGCACGTGTATGCCCACACCTATAATTCAATGTGCCCCGTTCCCCCATGCATGCCCGTGGAAACCCCCCACGCCCCCCCTGCTTTTGGCACGTAATAGCCCGGTGGGCCTGGTAGGGCCGTTTTTCACCCTCCTCAGGCTCCAGAGGCTTTCTTGGAGCCTGGGGAAGGTGAAAACAGCCATCCCCCCACCAGGCTCTCCAGAGGCCAGAAACAGCCCATTTCCTGACTTCCAGTGGGCCCAGAAGGCCCGAAAATCAGCTGGCTGGCACGCACATGAATGCTGGGGCTGTGCTAGGGCAATGCTTGCGTGCCTACAGATATGGCTCCATGTGCCACCTGTGGCACGCGTGCCATAGGTTCGCCATCACGGTCCTAGACTCTTGAGTGTTACTATAATAACACTTTCATTAAATGTGACACCTTAAGAAAGCTAGTTAATTTCTGATTCCCAATGTTTAGCCATTTCTCATTTCGTCTAAGAGCAAATGCAGTAATAAATAAAATATTAGGAGTATATTTGTGTTAATTTTAATATTTGAGGGCAAAGAGTTTGGCTCATTGCAACTAATCATGAATATTTGGTGAAGAGAGATAGTATATTGTATGTCTTCTTTACACAGTACCTGCCATTATTTTTAAAATAAATTATTATCTTTCATTATTTGTCAAAAAGGTAGAAAGGAATGAACGAATGTAACCTATTTTTTAAAAGAGGAGGTGTGCTAAGAAACTATGGGTCCATGCTATGGATAAATTTATATCTCATCATTCCACAAAATGTGAAGTCTCTTTGTAGCTCTTGCAATTTAGGGACGTAAAATTCTTTCAGAAAAAAACCTTTTATTTGAAGCACACAATCCTGTCTCCCTAGAACAGCATCCTAGGGGTTGTAGAATTAGATGCAATGCTATTCAAATATAAAAGGAGATCTCCAGTCTTGGAGACAGAACCCAGGCTAAGATTTCTTCTCCATCAAGGGTCACTGACTTCCAAGGTTTTCATAAAGAGTTGTGTTAGCAAAGGAGAACAGGCCAGAATTGAGGATCTGCTGGATCAGGGGTGAAATGCTACCGGTTCGCACCAATTTGGGCAAACCAGTAATAATAAAAGCTACCGGTTCGTCTGAACTGGTATTTCTGATAATCAGCTGTGCCGCGTGATTTATATTCGCTAGAAAGCAAGAAATTCTGCTTTCTAGCAAATCTAAATTGCATGGCACAGCTGTTCCCCCCCTTGCTGTTCTACTTACCTTCTTAAGCTTCCTTTTTCTGCATGAAGTGCGTGTTTGGTGCACAGCGCGCATGCACGGGCAACGAACCAGTGGCAAACCAGAGGATTTCACCACTGCGCTGGATCCCCAAAACCTTTAATGCCTTGTCCTGCCTGTTAATGCCTGGAACATTTAATTCAGCTCAAAAACTGATTCAGAAATATTTCTAGATACAATCTGATATAACTTTGTTTTAAATGAAAAAACCCCCCAGAAAGAAGCTGTTCCTTCCTATTTCTGTCCTACTTATTTTCCCTTGATAAGGGTACTTTATAAGGTTTATCAGTGTGTTCTTTCTTTAGAATTCAGGTAGTCCTTGATTTACAGTCATTCAAAGTTACAACGGTAATGAAAAGAATGACTTACAACGATCTTTGTTCTTTGTCGCAAAGTTCCCAAAGTCATGTGATCGAAATTCACGCACTTGACAATGAGCTTGTATTTACAATGGTTGCACATCCTGGGGTCTTACAATCGCCATTAGCGACTATCCCAGCAGACTTCCAACAAACAAAGTCAATGGGATAAGCTGGATTTGCTTAATGACTGCATGGTTTGCGTAACAACTCTGGCAAGAAAACTCATAAAATGGCTGTGATTCACTTAACAACTGCCTGCTTGGCAATGGAAGTTCTGTTGCTAACTGTGGTCATTAGTGGACTATGTGTACTGAATAGCTGAATATTTGGATTATTTTGTAACAAAATAAGAAGAACATGAGGCAAAACGAATAAGCAAACAATTAAAGAAAAATAGCCAGGGACGATGATTTAAGATAAAGAATTAACTAGGAGCTACTTAAATAAGAACTGTAATTAACACGCTGACAAGATCAATATGGCAAAATAAGGTTTTTTTAAAAAAGATGCATCTTTCTAGCTCTTTGGTATGGGCAGTAAGATGAAAGTGCAAAATAAATGTTCTGTTCTCCTTGTGAGAATTCTGACACTTCTGGTCACATGAAGATACCTCCCTAAAGCCTGGAGCAGAATGTATACATTTTCATTCTATGATGGATAAAGCAGGAAAAACAGGTCGTTAATTTTTCCCAGGACTAGAAGGTTCAACATACCAGTTTTTAAAACATGAACTGCAAACATATTAAAGGCAGTGTGGTGCAATGGACGCAGAACACTAAGTTTGCCAGTGCAATTTTGTGCTGATGTAAACTGCAGTGAAGGAAAATGGTGGATCAAAAGCGTTTATACCTGAAACTTGTGGTGCAGTTGTTTCAGGCTAGAGAGACATTATGCACACACTTTAAACAAGGTGAAAGAATTGTTGGCCTAATGATTTTTTGTTCATCTTACAACTCATGGAACGTAAGTAAATTAAAACATACTGACCACTCCACTTCTACCCCCTCATGAACCATATGTATCAAGATCCATAAACTCTAATGAAGCTGGTAGTTGAACAACCTGATTAAATAACCTGAGCAACTTCAGGTGATGGAGGAGGAGGAGGAGGTTTTAATTCCATTCATCGTCCATGATCGAGGTCTGCATTTTGGCCTCACCACTGCACGCAACAAGTGCAGGCATAAAAGAAAAAAAAAGAGAGAACAAGAAAAGGGGAGGAGGAAGAGAAGACGATGGGGCGGGGTTTAGAGCTGCCTTGTTACTCTCCCAGGGTTGAAGGATATCTGGAGGGAGAAAGAAAGCCGGCTGCCGATTCGCGACTCTTGCTTCATTTTACGCCGGGAAATACGAAGCAGGAGAAAGGGGTAGAGCCGAGAACACCCCCCTCCCGCCCGCTCGCCAACTCCCCTGCAGAGAGGCAGGCTCCGGCCCACGCTCCTGCTGCTTTCAGTGCCTGCCTCCCCCGCTGTCATGAGCATCCATAAAGGAGGATCCCGCCTGCAGCAGCAACAGCCTGGCGAATAGAGAGCGTACAAGACGCCCGGAGTGGGAAAGGCGAGGGAGACGGGGCTGCAGTGTGGCGGCGGCGGTGGGGAGATCCAGCTTGCAAACGGAGCTCCCCTCATCGACTCCGGGAAAACCCTACTCGGTTGAGGGCGCACGCCTCTTTGCGCTAAGGACAGAAGCGGGGGCGGCGGCGAATCCTGGCAAAGAGATTAGCCAGCTCGGCGCTGCTGAGGTGGTCAAGAGAAGAGAAGTCGCCTCCCTCCCTACCCTTTCTACTTCTTCGTTTAGCTCGGGGGTCAGACAGACCAGATCCACCAGGGGCCCCTCGAATTGCTCCCGTTGTGAGAAGCAAGCCCGCAAAACTCGGGTTTATTCTGCTCCTTAATCCCTTTCTATGTCCAGTAAAATTGTCTAAAGCTGCGCCTCCCCTTTCGTTCCCAATTCTTCCCCCTTCGCCAACATCGGGCATAGCCATGACTGTTTGACCACGGATCTTCCCATTACCTCCCTTCAGCACGCAAAGTGGGCACCCCTGATCTCCCATTTTGGCCTAGGTTGAGAAGGGCGCATTGGATCAACCCTCGTCCTGGGGCCCTGCTGCGCCCTTGGGTGCCCCCGCAGTGGCCGGTGGGATGAAGCCTTTGGAGAAATTCCTGAAGAAGCAGGGCTCTCACTTGGCCGCCCGGGCTGTTCCTGGTTCCGGGGGGCAGTTATCTCGCAGGCAAAGCGTCTCCAAAATTCTCTTGCCTGGATTTCTTAAGGAGCCACCTGAAGATCTGACGGAAGGAGGCACGGAAACCGCGGGCGATGGCCGCTGGCTGGAGTTGCGGCCCCCCGATTCCTCTCTGCGCTCCCCAACATCTTTCTCGTCGGAGGAGCTTTCCCCAGGAGGTGGCGGCGGAGGAGAAACCCAGCTCAGTCCCGAGTCGGTGCCTACTTGCTGCTGGGTCCCGTTGGCAGAACCGGAAAGCCCTGATCGCTTAGTGGGGAGGGTGCTGGAGAGGCTGGGAGGGGACCCGACAGCCCCTCATGGACATGGCTGTGGAGCCGGTAAGGGATCCACGGGTGGGACTTCAGGTGAAGGTTGTGACTGCTGCCAAGGTGGGGGTGGGGACCATAATTGCAAGATGGGGAGGAGGGGCTACGGATCGGGCAAGAGCAAAGGGGATTAAAAGGTTATGGACGGGGTTGGGGGCTCATGGTGGGAGTCTTAGATAGATCAGCTTGCTTTAATTGCAAATAGGAAACAGTTTGGAATGTCAGGGATTGCTGGTCCCAGTACACATAACATCATAGGGAAGGGAAAAAAGAGTGTCTCTGTGTATGTGCAAAGTGTTTTGTCTTTAATAACTGCAGCATGCCCTTCCTAATATCTAAAATTGAATCTAGCCCTTTCAAAGCTTTGATTTCAAGGTCATGTTTTTTCTGGATGCTCCTCCCTTTCTTAACGCTATTGGGGAGAACATGTTTGGGGAGCGGAATCAGGAATATAATGTTCCTTTGGGTGATTTGATTTCCATCTTTTCTCTTTAGTTACCCCACTTAGTGGGAAGCAGTGACATGGAGAATTAGGTCTCTCATGATAGTGGAAATTGCTTGGGAAGCAGCAGAAGAACAGATTAGGAAAAGAAAGAAGGTGCCTCCCCTTCACCTTGTTCATACCTAGATGGTGACAAACATTGGAAGCACCATACAGGTGGCATTTTTCTAATGCTGGCACTAAGTAGGGGAGAGATACTTATCATGGGGTGATTGTCATCATGGGGTGTTCGAGCTAAAAAAAAGATTGATTGCTCTTGGGGTGGACCACTTAGATCAGAGGATGAGGTCAGAGCAACCTTCCAGGGAACTGTGAAGGGAAAAGAAAACCAAACTTTTAAATCCCTTTTGCATGTAACAAGATGAATGTGAGCAGTAAGAGTTTTAAAGAGAGAGTTCAGTTTGGGGCTGTGGCAGCAATCACTTTCAAATGCTGAATACATCCTTGCCCAATCTGTGTGCATTGGATATATTGGTATACAAAGCCCATCATTTCTCTCAGAACCCTCATCAGAATACATCTCATACATGCCAGGCTGTGCAAAATCTGGCTTAGTATGAGATATTGGAAGGTGTCAAGTGTGAGCACTAAATCAAAGACACCCAGTTTGAATCTCAGCTCAGTTGGGAGTGTAAAATATGCTCCTGCCTCAGTTATACTATCATGTCTGTAGAAGCAAAGGTCCTGTGATTTGTCTTGCAGTTTTGCAAGAATAATTGTTGGAAGATGTGGGAGGGACTTTTAACTCCCTAGCAAATGTGCCATATAAATAATCAGTTTTTGTAGGTTGAAAACTATTTTTAGTAACTCTACGTGCAATAACCTCTTGCATTATAAAAACTTGGTCTTTTATTGTGGGCTTCAAAAAGAGTGGCTTGACTGGTTACATGTGATACATAGATATTATTTAACCGATTATCAATCAGAAAACTGTATGGAAGGTGAAAGATCCTAAGTTTAGGGAATTTTTTCCCCAGGCTATCAACCTAATGTGAACATGTAAGTGGATGAGTAATGCAAACTTTAAATTAGTAAGAGTTTGTACATTTACAATATTATTTCAGCTGTGGTTTGATAAATGAGGAGCTGTGGTGTGATACTCACAAAAAAGAGCCAAGCCTTTGGTTGCATGCACAGGTGTGGCTGCCATCTTGACATTTTTTAACCCTCTCTGCAGACATCCTTGGGATCAACGGGGCTGGGTGGCTGGGTAGGAGTCCATTTTGGAGCAGGGATACAAACCAGGCTGGTTCATACCTGCTTATATACTATGTGATTGCTTTGTCCTTGATAGTTGACAACTGAATGTGTAAACTGACTGCATCAAAAAACCCCAGAATAATGAAAAGTTCTCTTGAACTATATCTTTAATGGTTCACTCACACATAGTGGTCGGTGCTGGATAAGCAATCATCTAAAGATACACAGTTATATGAAAGGCAGGATATAAATATAATGAGTAAATGAAGTGAAATATGATGATATACTATAGGATTAAAAAATTATAGATTAAAGTGGTGGCAAAAGCCCTTTTTGTTTTTCAAATATAGTACATATCTCAATTAGTAGGCTCACCCCTTTTATTAATCCACAATTTCCTTGTAGTTTATTGAATAAAAGACAACTAGGTGGGTTCAGACATGTTGAATCATAAATTATACTTTATAAAATATTGTTTGTAACCAAAATCATATTGTGGAATTAAAACTGGAAAGGATTTCTAGCTTAAATGTACAGGTAGTCCTCGAGTTACAATCACAACTGAGCCCAAATTTTATGTTGTTTCATTTTACATTGTTAAATGAAACATTCGTTAAGTGAGTTTGCCCCATTTTACAACTTTTCTTGCCCACAGTTGTTAAGTTAATCATTGCATTTGTTAAGTTAGCAACATAGTTGTTAAGTGAATTTGGCTTCCCCATTGACTTTGTTTGTCAGAAGGTTGCAAAAGGGATCGCCTGACCCCAGGATACTGCAATCGTCATAAATATGAGTCAGTTGCCAGGTGTCTGAATTTTGACCATGTGACCATGGGGATGCTGCAACGGTTGTAAGTGTGAAAAAGGATCGCAAGTCCCCTTTTTCAGTGCCATTCAAACAGTCACTAAATGAACTGTTTTAAGTTGAGGACTATCTGTTTAATTAATATATTTTCAAAAAAGCTTGCAGTCAATTTACTTCCTTGTATATGATTCAATAATAAATTGTATGGGAAAGTGCTTTTATTTCAAGTCAGCACTTGAAAGTAGCAGGGGTGGAGTCTATTTTTGGGGAGGGCCTGAGTACCCTCGCCAAGTTTCTAGTACTATCTATACAAGCATTAAATATACATAGGATTTTGAACCTCCCTCCCTGTCTTGCTCTGTGGGCTTGAATACTATTTTGAATGTGTAGGAATGCAGAAAAGGGTCTGTAAAGGAAAGTTCATTGATAGTTACAAAAAATGATTATTCATAATTTCAATCATGCTCCTCCATGAGAGAACCCACATACATAACTTGCAATCCACAAGTTATCCAGATGTCCAGTGGACAGTCGTCTGTGCTTCAAACATCTCACTGCCACATGCTTTACAACATTTTTCTCCCACCTAATGTTCTTTAGGCGTTTGGGGATGTGCAGTTGTCAGAATATTCAGTCATTCCATTTTGGTGGAATTCTAGAAACTGAAATTCCAATGTATCTGAAGGGATCATACTAGAAATACTTGAAATATATCTAGTATTTGTGTAGCAAAATAGTCAAAGTTCAGATTTTTTCTGAGAAATCTGATTATGTATTCTTTTGTCATTAAACAACACTAAATTGTCATCAATTGATCAATCCTAAATAATCAATAATTAATCAATCAATTCAGTGAAGGTCATCAGTATCTGTTGCATATAAGACTGAAATAGGATGTTAGTTAGATATTTAATTCATGAAGTGTCCATACCAGATCTCTTGGATCTGTCATAATACTTATAACAATATAATTGTTATATTTCATTCTAATTTATTTACTGTTTTTTTTCAAGTTTTTAAATGGTATGGAAATGGTAATTTCAATGTTATATTTAATTGTTTGTTAATGTCTGGGGGTTTAAATGGTATTGAATCAATACAAGAATACAGGCAGTCCTCAACTTAATAGTTCATTTAGTGACCATTCAATGTTACAATGGCGCTGGAAAAAAGTGGCTTATGACCATTTTTCAGAACCGTTGCAGCATTCCCATGTTCACATGATTTACATTTGGATGCTCGACAACTGACTCACATTTATGACGGTTGCAGTGACCCAGAGTCACGTGATCTCGTTTGGTGACCTTCTGACAAGCAAAGTCGATGGGGAAACCAGATTCACAACAAATTTCTCACTTAGCAATATGAATTTTGGGCTCAATTGTGGTCTTAACTCGGGGACTACCTGTAGCCTCTTTGATGCCTCCTAAAAATGCATGAGGAGTGGTGCTATCATAAAGTGTTATCTTCTGATGTGAAATTAATTAAGGTAAAACAATACACTGAAATACTGGGTTTTCTCATCCTGGTCTGTTTGGTAATGAAATATTTAATATACATGACTTAAAGTCAACTATTGATGTGGTCAATTTTATAATTTTTACATGCCAGAGTTATGGACAAAGTGGCTTTGGGTAGCCAGCCATCATTTATGTATGTTTTACTTTTCAAAGTCCTTAGGAATTCGTTGCATTTGGAAAAAAGGGGGAATATTTTGTAGCATGCCAGTATTTTTCAAATTTGGCAACTTTCAGGTTCACATATCTTAAAATTGCCAAGTTTGCAAAACACTGTATTATATCATGCTTGAAAATTTCAAAACATTTCATCAAATTTGATATGGAAAAAAAAGCCTTCATTCAAGTCATGAGCGTGCACAGATATGGTTAAAAAAATCTCAAGAGTGGTGTGTACAAAGCTCTCTCTGCTCTTTTATGTACGTTGCCCACCCATCCCTCTTTAAACCCTAATTCTTCAGACTGAGGTCTTGGTCTTCAGCCCTAATTTGTGCCACTGACACCTCTAAGGTCTGGGTAAAGGACATCTCATAGGCCAAAGATCCACTGAGAAGCCATTTTTGATGGAGAGACACAATTACAATTGTGAATCCTGAAAGTGATATTTTAGCCTGTTTTATTGCATTGCTTTAGTAGCCCTCTGAGTAAAATCAGTGTTATCCATTCCAATTTTACAAGTTCACCTTTCTGCAAAGAGAGTGAATATTCTGTGGTCCGAATGGACGGCATTTAATGTGTGAAACTGTATTATAATTCCTGATCGCCAGTAATTCAGATGAGTCTTGTAAAGTGCAAGAGGTAACTAATTTTATGGTTAAGTGGCTACAATTTTGCACTGCGTTTGATTCCTGGATCTGGAAGTTCTAGTGAAGAACCACAAGAAATTTCAAAAACTCAGAGTTTACCCAATTTTTCTATAAAGGAAGGTAAAATATATTCCCAGTAAAATATGTTTCAGGAGGTGAGAAAAATCTATGTCCATCTTAGCATCTGATAGAAAATAGATTTTTTATCTCTACATTCTTTGATTTTGTTATAGTATATATGTCAAATTGTATGATTGCATTGTTTCTCCACACTGCAGTTTATTCTCAAGGCATTTCAATTGGATTATGCTGGTTGGGGGTAATGGAATTTGCAATTCAATATATATTGAGAACAAGTTTGGTGTTGTGGTGAAGGTGTTGGTCTAGAAAGCATAAACCTGAATTCTAGGCCTTCTTAGGCATGCAAGCTGCTGGGTGACTTTGAGGCAATAATTCTCTCTCAGTTCAGCCCAGCCCACCTCACAAGGTTGTTGTTATATCAAAACAAAAAGCAGAAACATTATATATGTTTACTGTTTACAGACAGATAGACAGACAATTATCATCGTCACAGGTTGATATATCCCCAGGTTAGGGATGGCTGGCATAATCATTATAGTGTTTTCTTGTGGGGGGTCTATTTTATTGGGGGGGGAAATC
>JANHZT010005081.1:463166-473320 GCA_032468215.1 Stegonotus admiraltiensis
CCCCCCCCCCCCCCCCCCCCCCCCCCCCCCCCCCCCCCCCCCCCCCCCCCCCCCCCCCCCCCCCCCCAATAAAGGAAAAACCGGAATAAAGAGGCAAATCTGAAGAGATTCATACAGATAAAAATAAATTGTTTATGTTTATAGTTTTGCTTTACAAAGGAAATTTTAAGAACAAAACAAAGAAGGTAAATAGATAAAAGTAAATAAATCAAATATGACAGTTTTTTTAAAAAAATAAAGAACTGTCCCTTATAATAATGTATGGTCACTAATAATATGCACAATATATCCTTACAAAATAGAATAATATAAACTCTTATCTCTTAGCATGCGCAAAATGCCCTCATGTTGTCAGTCGCCTGTCCTAATAAATCGTAAACATTTGTGGATAAAAGGAAGGCAAAAGCTAGTCAGCATCTGGGAGATCTAGCATCTTCTTCTTTTATAATATTGAATGTATGTATTGTTTCCAGCATAATTTGAAACTTGTGGTAGATCTTGGTTTAAAAATAGGCCATTGAAGGAATATAAATTAGATTAATGGGGACTTTAGCTTCTGTTGAGCAAAAACAAAAAACAAAAAAAAAACCAGGTAGGCGCAAACTTTATCAAGGTTCTTTACCAAAATGGACTTTGGTTTAAAATCTTGCATGATAGCAAAACAGATTGCATAGCCCTGAGTTCCTGGACCTCTTTGTTAATCTATAACGCCAGTCCAGGGCCAATTTTAGGTAGAAAACAAAATATTATCAAGAAAGGCCCAAGCTGCATGGATGCGGATGGGGGAATTTGACATTATCCATGCATTCATCCTTTTCATGTACTGGCTGAATTTTTAGATGTAACTGGAAGTACATTCCCCACCCCAGAGCTCACTGAGCAATTTGGAATTTGTAAAACCTTTCTTCTTGAGTTACGAGTGTTTCAGGGAGAGTTCCCTTGGCATCTTGATGGAAAAAATATGAGCATGCCATGTTGTGGATTTCAAACCCCATAGACACATTGGGCACACCTAGGAGGAGGCAATTGTTGCCGATACCAGTAAAGTTTTTTGTGGGATACAATTTACAACTCTCACCCTATTAATTAGTTAGATTTATAGCCTGCCTTTCCTCTAGGTGTTCAGGGCAACCTACATGAGAAACCCCATTTATCTTGTTACAACAACCCTATGATGCAGGTTGTTTGGAGAAAGAGTGACTGGCCCAATTTCACCTAGTAATTTTTGGTGGCTGCCAATCTGAAAGATGTCAGATGTGGCACTGTAATCCAGTGCCTGCCCACTGCTTTTGTATCTGCATCAATACTGCTCACATGTACGAAAAGGGTGGGGCTTGGTCACATGACCACACCTACCATCTTATAGATTTTGACATGTCCTCCCCCTCTTGTGTATGTAACAGTTCTCATTTGTGAATTATGAGTGTCAGTTTAATATAATGTGAACCCAAATATAGTTAAGCGAGGCATAGTTTAAGATGAAATAGGAAGACATTGTAAAAATGCACGTACCTCTCTAACTATTCAGCAGCTGGGTTTCCATTTCAACATGAACTTTTTGTGTTAGCATAATACCTAAATCCAGTCAGTAATTGTTTACTAAAGCGTAAAATATCTGAAAAGGGAAAAAATCCCTCCTATATTTAAGTTGCCACTAGTTGATATGAAAGTTCTGCCTATGCTGGTTGATTTGTGCTGCTCATTCCCACAAGTGGTTCCCATTATTTGAATGACTTTAATTCAGTGTGTTTGGTTGACCACAAATGTACTAGCACAAGTTGTATTAGCACTGTGGTTGGCTAAGCGGATAGCCCCCCTCTCTCTTGCTCCCCCCCCATTTAAATTGGACTGCATGACATATTTGTTGATGAGAAATAATATGACTGAGCTTGCTTAAGTTTAGTTACTTAATACATCTGTTTGCTTTGCAGAGACCAGTTTGCATTATATTTACTCTTCATGTATGACATTCTGTGACCGGCATTTCATAATCTAATTTTTAGAAAAATAAAAATCCGTGGAATTAGTTAATCTTTTTATCTATTCTAACTAGGGGAACTCATAACAGAACATTATAATATGCAGAGTTCCAGTTCAGAGACCTGCCCTGCCCACCACATCTTCTAGTAGGATACCGTACACTATTCTATTTCTGTTATGCTTTTCCAGTTCTTTATTAACAGATAATTATGGTATTTACACAATACACTAAAATTAGGAAGATTGTTCAATGGGGAGGCCATTTTACACACACACACACTTCTGCATTGTAAACAAGATTTAAGGATCCCTGTGTTGTGGGATCTGACAACAGTCCGAGGTTTGTAATAACCAGAATTTGTGATATAGCTAGACTTTTATAAGTCAATTGATGTCAATTTCAGATTGGATTAACCTAGTAAACTTTAAACTTTAGCTAAAGTACAGCTTATGATGGGATAAAACAATATTTGGCTAAGCATATCAAGTGAATGTGATTTGCAGAGGATGGATTCACACAGCACGCTAAATATATAACCCATAACCCAATATATAACACAATATATGAACCTAGAGAGTTAGTTTTCATAAAATTTGAAGGAGATAATATCTAATGGTGTTCTTTTTTTTTCCTAAGGAGTGTGGCAGAGTTCATAT
This sequence comes from Stegonotus admiraltiensis, assembly GCA_032468215.1. Taxonomy (NCBI): domain Eukaryota; kingdom Metazoa; phylum Chordata; class Lepidosauria; order Squamata; family Colubridae; genus Stegonotus; species Stegonotus admiraltiensis. Next base: position 465,804 of record JANHZT010005081.1, read on the forward strand.
ACTATATATGTATTTGAGAACTTCTGAATGTTCACAGACACTTTTTGAGGCTTGTAAATTGTTATCACAGCTACCCTGAGAAGTAGAAACTTGTTTTTAACAAGTTTAAATCAAGCTGAGAACGAAAGAACTACTATTTTGTATTGGAGCAAGGCTTATCTTTATTTCCTTTGCGGGGCAACTAGCAATTAATTGTGGTGTTAGGATAGAAATGTGTGAAAAATTGTACTTTCCATTTTTTGTCCAGGGTTTTCATAACTTCTATTTGTGTTGGTATGAGTGAGATGACTCAAATCAGGACATTTTCTAACCCTGAGATAGAATTCTAGATAATTCTCTCCATAGTAAAGGGGCCTTTTCCTCCTAGCCCTACTGTCTAGGTTCTCTCATTGGATATGCTCCTGTGCTTGGGTTGAAGACAGACTTTCTGTGCAACGCACAGATTCTACCTATAGCAAGATGGAGAAAAAAAAGGGAGGGGGTAGAGATGGCTCCATGCTGAACAAATCTGTTTGCACTGCTTGTTTAGTAATGCATTACAGTTTGTCTCTGCCTTTCTGTGACTGTGGATCAGAGCTTAGAAAAGCTGCCAGCACTCTAAATCATTAGTCAACCCTATTGAAGGCTAGTCCAACCTGTAATTCAGCAATCAGCCGAGTGTGAAACACTGGGAGTCCTTAACTTACAACCATTTTTTCAACAAATGTTTGAAATTATAATGGTACTGAATGGTGTAGATACAGCTAGTTGCACTGCATTATTGGGGTGTGATTAAAAAAGCATAATGACTCTGAGCTGGTTTTTCTGATCATAATATAACCCCAGCTTACCTTATGCATTTTTTATTTAAGAAATGGAAGGGACTGGCATATCTGGGGTTCAGGCTTGAACCACAGCAATTTTCTTTTTAGAAACAGCATCCTTTCCTGATGAAAATTACCTCTTTCTCATGCCTCTTTGTTCTTCTCCATGATCAGTGCCATTGCCTTTGTAAGAGGCTGTTCCTCTAGAGCTCCCGTAGCATTTGCTGTCAGTTCATGTGAATCCAGTGATTCTAGTTTTCGGCTTCCCACTCCAACCGCTGGAGACACAGTCTCTTTTTATGTTGCTCTCTCCCTTAGGATATAATTATATGTGTGTGTTATCCTCCCCTCTCCCCTGAAAAAAGAAAAAGAAAAAGAAAGAAAAGAAATGCAAGGCCTGTGTGCTCTTGATGGCTGACTGAAATATTTGCACAGGCCTGCCCTGCCTGGGAAAAACTGGGAGCCAAAGAGATTTGCTTTCTTTTTCTATTGTTGTGCATCACTAATTGCGGGACCACCCCAGCTGCAGTGTATGGTTTCCCCATTGTACCAAGGATTTTCTTAATTCCACTCCCTATCACCTCTGTGGCTGCCCCTTATATAAAATTTTCTTCTCACAAAGCACTCTAGAATTGCTTTGATCTGAGCTTGACATCCAAACTGGGTCTTTCTGCTAAAGTTAAGATTTTTCAGGCTCCATTGCTTTCTCTTCTGCCAGAAATTTAAAACTGATGTGATGAAAGAAAGCATGAGTTATTTCCCCTCTTTAATAGAATGGAAAGGTAACAATGTCTTTGCTGGATCAAGTCAAAGTTGCTTCTACTAGCAGCATTTTGCCAGCTAGCAGGGACCGAAGTACTTACCAACAAGCACAAGGAACTGAAAGTTCTTTGAAGTTGTTGCCAGAGATTGTTCAAGGGATCAATCCTGCTTCTAGATCAGTGGTGCTGTTAGAGTTGGGAGGACTCTGGGCAAGAAGACCCTTTCACACTCTGGAGCACTGTATCACCTTTTAGTTCTTCTTTCTGGAATGCTATCAGGCCTCAAAACAAAAATGGCACAAGGTGATTCATCAAAGCCGAGTTTTATTGTTTCACACCTATAAGCTGCCAGACTGAGCATTACAATATAATAGTATAATATGCTTCTACAATATACTTTGTGAACTATTAGGAAGGGCTGTCCTCAGCCTCTTTCTTTCACACATAATATCTGCACTGAGTTGCCTCTTATTCCACTGGAATGCAGCCCCTCCCTCCGGGGGATCCAGCTCCTCCCTACATTCTGTGACATTTATCTGTGTGCAACATGCTAAATCTTAGACCAAGAAAAATAACTCTGCATCCCAATGTTTAATTATCCCACTGTCCATAGACTCCCAGATGTGGGCTGCAAAAATATAGCAGAATCCATTTTTCATTTCACTTTACTGCCATGTAGTGGTCAACAAGTTTTTTGCAGGGCTGGTTCATATAGTATATTAAGACAACAGCTGTTAGTCTACAAATCATTGAACCGTACATTATCCAGCCTATTTTAGTCCATAGTATTGTGTTATGCAAACTTGATTTTTCTCTTTGTCTCTTTTTCTTAACTCCTGCTCTCTTTACTCTTTGTCTCCCCACAATATGGCAATTCTGCCAATTTAAAAAATGTGTGGTGAACTTGGAGATCCAGCTCTAAGAACACAGCTGTTGCAGAGCTGGATGTTGTATGCCTACCTTTAATAGTGCATCTTTTAAAACAGTGGCCCCAACCTTTTGGGCACCAAGGACCAGTTCCATGGAGAAAGGTTTTTCTGCAGACTGGAGGAGGCGTGGCTTTGCATGCTGGCTGCACCCTGCAGATGGGGCTTCGCTTCTTTGCACGGCCCGGTTGATGGCATGCTGCAGCTTGGTGCCAGTCCATAGATCAGGGGTTGGAGAACCCTGTTTTAAAACTAGCTTGTCAATCTTACTCTAGTGTTACCCCTGTAAGAATGTAGTCTTCATCTTCCAAATTCTTCTGTTGCTGATTTTATCTTATTCTTTACGTGCATCTGCAATGTTCCTTGCAAGTTAAATCTGTAATGATTGCCTATTTTTGATTCTTTAAACGATGCCAACATTAGTATATTTCTCTTCTTGTCTCCAAATTACAATTTTCCCCTTGCCATCAGATAAAGAGCCTGTTTCTCTGTTACCATACAAGCTACTGTGGATCAGTTTCCTTATCCCAAATGTTTGGTATGTTTGGGTTCCATAATCCTTAGCCACAGTGGTAGGTTCCTCCCAGTTCCGCCGAGCCAGTAGTGGTGATGATATGATGTCATTGAACCGGTTCTGCCCCCCAGCCCCCCCAGCCCCTCTGCATTATTCTTACTTTTTATTTGGCCCCACCTTCAATCTATTGCTGCCTCCTGAGTCCCAGCTATCGGCTAGAGCCATGATGGCGAACCTATGGCATGGGTGCCACAGGTGGCACGCGGAGCCATATCTGTGGGCATGCAAATGTTGCCCTACTCAGCTCCAGAGTGCATATGCACGCTGGCCAGCTAATTTTCGGGCCTTCCAGGCCCACCTGAAGTTGGGAAATGGGCTGTTTCCGGCCTCCGGAGGGCCTCCCGGGTGGGGGACGGAAGGCCATTTTCACCCTCCCTAGGCGCCAAGAAAGCCTCTGGAGCCTGGGGAGGGTGGGAAATGGGCCTACCGGGCCCACCAGGCCATTGCGTGCCAAAAATGGGAGTAGCACGCGGGGGGGTGTCACGCACGCATGTGCAAGAGGTGAGGCTCATTGAATTAGGGGTATGGGCACAGCATGCGTGACCCCTCCTCATGATCCCCACTTTTGGCACACGACAGCAAAAAGGTTAGCCATCACTGGGCTAGAGGGAAAAAAACTGTTTAAACTCTTGCCAGGGGGCTTCAAAGGGCCGCCCTATAGCTGATCAGTGTTAAAAGAAAACAAATGAGTAGACAGGTGTCTGCAAAAATAAATGGGTAGACTAGTGCCTGCAAAAATAAATGGGTAGACCGGTACAGCTCTGCAAGTAGTTAAAAGCCTGGTAGACCAGTACCTCTGCAAAATCATAAAGAATTGTCACATGATCATCAAGCCATGCCCACAAAATAAGCCACGCCCACAGAACTGGTAGTAAAAAGTTTAGAACCCACCCCTGCTTAGCCAGCATGTCTACTACCTAGCATAAATTCTCCCTCTGCATTAATGAAGCCACTTCCCTCTTTTTTCAAATCCTCACTTTCAAGTCCGCAATATTTTGCTCAATGAAAACTTTAGCTAATGTATGGTGAAGCATATGATGAACCAGAGGTTCATCATATGCTAGCTGACCTTACTTCTACCACTTGACTAACTCATCTCAACTTTCTCCAAACTGTCACACGCTCCCCCCCCCCAATACTTCAGGTGCCAATGTCCATTGTTCTCAACCAATATTGAGGTGGCTGGAGTGTTATTTGGGGATAGTTGTCTGAATGCAAGCAGAATGCCTTGTGGGATTAAAATCTGATAATACTGGATCAGGGTGGAGGAAGAAGCCAAACGATGCAGATCCCAAACTTCTTGCAGTCATCTTTGTTGAATGCACAAATGTCTGCAGGTGGCTGACATCATTTGAGTGACGTCAGCTAGCAACAGGGCACCCTCCCAATTTTGCAATGTCTGAATTGTGCTACTGATGCGGGACATCAGAATTAGGAATAAATAACTTAAACTATCTTCTTGGTTGTATTTTTAAAAAAAAATAAAATACAGAGTTATTTCTGTACAGAGCTGTGAATGAGGTCTCTTCACAGAACAACTAAAATGCCGCTAACTAACTGGAGATGGCAGAAAAATGCACGGCGTAAAGACGTGTTCCCAATGCCTACTGCCTTGGCAACGAAACAGAATAGAAGTCTGTCCATGCCAGAAGCAAGGGAAGGAAAGAGATCGGGTTGGGAACACTTGCTTTGATGCCAGATGCTGGCAGCAGAAGGTCCACACATCTCTTGGAGTCAGTTCTCCAATTCTATGGAGTGATTATTTCACAAGATCAGAGCACTGGCACCAAAGGAGTCATTTCCTACCATCTTTCTCCCCTTGTTCTCTCCTGCCACTCTCACTTTGCTTCTCTTGAATGAGGGAGAAGTGGGGCAAGCAGGTCTCTGATATTATAGACAAACATCTCTGTGGGATTGGAGAACTGTGCAGCAAAGGAGCTGTTTTTATATAGAGGGCAGACCAAGTGAGGGCACAGAAAGAAGGGGGGATTGGTCCTCCCAGCTCCAAACAAATTTGCTTCCCAGCAAGGAAAAGCAGTGAAATAGCCACTTCTCCCATTTTCCTTCCCATGGAAAATGTCAAGGCAGATCCGCAGCCTATAGCTCCAAGGTAAAGTTACCTATGGCTTCTCAGCAGCACTTCTTTTATTAGTACTTCTGTGTTAAAGTCATAGGTATTTCACAGCAGTTCTGCACTCCTTGGTAAACTTAGATGCAGCAGCAGCAGCAGCAGCAGAGCTGTGGAATATGTGTTCTATGCACATGTCCAAAAAGCTGGGCATAGATTGTTTTTTTTTAAAAGTCAGGAATTCTTATTACTGCACTTGTTTGAATTACACTCTTTGCACAGCAATAGGCTAACGGGCCTAACTTTAATTAGGATTTTGTGTCAATTTCTTATAGTTAACATTTGTATCTGATGTAAGTTTAATTCAAGATCCCCCCGACTCTTATCATCCTTTGGAGCAATGGGGAGAATATTGCATAGCAGGTCACAGATGTTTCCGTCTTGCAGTTCTGATTTCAAAGCAGAAAATGCAAGTCTGCTAAGTAACAAAGAGCTCACATATTTAAAATTCTGACTTCAATGTAATGAGGAAAGTGCATTTGCTCCGGATAAACCTGGACACAAAGCAAATCATTAATTCTGTCAGGGCCAAATTGGATGGAACATTACCCTGATGATGCATGAAAAGTCTCCAGTGTTTTTTTAATGCAGAGAAAGCATCCTGTGGACTAATTCCAAAAGGTGTTTCTAATTGGTCCGTTCAGATTTCTAATGAATTGTCTTGTCCTTTCCCTTGCACTGTGGAGGAAAAGAAAATGGCAGAAAAAGATGCACTCTGCACTCTCCAGATATAACTATTTCCTAAATGGTTTAGAGACATAAAGCAAAGTGCTAGAACAGTAATTTTAATAATTCCCACTAACAATTTTAAAGCAAGAGTGGATAATACAGTTCTAGAGAAGCAAAAGCAACATTTCCCTTCCCTCTCCTCCCATCCCCTCTGCTCTTCTTTCCTGCCTGTGCAGATGAGGGGGGAATAATGGTGGCAACTCACAAATCAAATTGCATTGCCAATGAAGTCATTTATTTCATTTGCACAATGTTATGACATATGAGCCGTCACGTAGCTTATGTCCCTGGAACTTCTCCAACTGAAATTACCTGGGGCCTTTTGCCATCGTTTTGAGGTAGCAAAATAGTTTTCCCCAGTTTGGGTTCTCTATACGTATTGGATTTCAGTTTATGGAATTTCGACCTCCTACAGTGGCTACTAATGTCCAGCACTCTTGGAGAATACCAAATTGGGGAAGCAGCAATGAATGTGTGTAAAATATAGCGTAAGCCTTAATAATACAGATAGGTCTTGACTTGCAACCATCTGTTTTAATGAATGCTTGAAGTTACAGTGGCACTGGAAAAAATTACTTGCCACTGGTCCCACACTTATGACTGTCATAGCATCCCCCACAGTCACGTGATGAAAATTCGACCCCCTTGGCAACCAGCTTGCATTTTTAATTGTGCAGGATTCCAGGGACATGCTGTCTTCATTTGTGTTCTTCCCAGCCAGATTCCAGCAAGCAAAGTCAATGGGGGAAGCCAGATTCACTTAACAACTATGTGATTCACTTAATGTCCATGACCAAAAAAGGTCGTAAAATCAGTGTGACTGACTTAACAGCCATTTTGCATAACAATGGAAATCTGGTCTCCATTGTGGTTTTAACCAAGATGACCTACCTAGCATAACTGAAGAAAGAAAAGAACCCCATTTTGGAACTTCCTTAATGTCCCTTCTCCACTTATTTTCCACGATAGCCCTTGAGGGGTCCTTAGTGCTGAGCTTGGTTGTTTCCTTGCAGATGATTCATTACCCAAACTAAGTAACATCATTAGTGCTAATGAAGATGTTACCTAGTTTGGGTAATGAAATGTCTGCAAGAAAATAACCAAGCTCAGAGAGTACCAAGGACCTCTCATTTCAACCCTGAGCTATGAATATTCTCCTTTATTGTATTATAGCCCTTTCCCACCAAAGAATCATGCCATGAGCAAGAAGTCGAGCCTGGATAGAGATTGCTGAGTGCTCAGAGAACTGAGTCTCCACTTGATGGGGAGAATATATCAAGTTACTTACTTTGATTTCTCTCCTTCTTATCAGGATTTGCAAAAAAATAAGTGCATGCAGGGGCATTTATTTTCTAACAATGGGGAAAGGAAAGGTCTGCATTCTGCTATTAGTGGCCTGGTATTTAGAATACATATGAAACACCCCTAAGCCAAAGGGTGTTTTTTAAAAGGCTGCCTGTGCTTCGAGTTCTATTATTCCAACAGGCTGGGCTGGCTTAGAATGTGAATTTTAAATTGAGTGTTTGTAGTTTTTAATATAAGGGCCAAATTTTAAATATATTTTAAACTGTTTTTTAAATTTTATGGGTATATGTG
>JANHZT010005081.1:473420-486129 GCA_032468215.1 Stegonotus admiraltiensis
AATAAGTAAGTAAGTAAGTAAGTAAGTAAGTAAGTAAGTAAGTAAGTAAATAAGTAAATAAGTAAATAAGTAAATAAATAAATAAATAAATAGATAGATAAATAGATAAATAGATAAATAGATAAATAAATAAATAAATAACTCCTTAACTGGAGAGCTGGATGAGAAAGAGAGCAAGGCTGCATCTCATTTTATCTGTACCGACACTTATAAGTAAGCTATCCTGGTAATTTTCTCCATTTCAAAGCAACTATCAGTAGGTCAAGCAAGAAAAGGATGCTGACATAATTACAGAACCAGTATAAAATACATATCATTTTTGATATTGTGCAGGTATGTGAATTTCAGGTTTTATTTGCTTCCTTTAAGGCTCATGTGTGCAGACAAACCAGTCCAGTTAAAAAATAATGTCTCTCTCCTCACAATTGTCACAATGAGTGCCAGTTAATCTGAGTTCCTAGTTTCTACATATGCCCTTTTAGGAAGCTTTATCAGTTTGATTCCTGATGCTCCTACCCTACCATTATCACAGATAGAAACTTTTTAGGTATTGCCCATAGGCCTGTATGTTCCTTCACATTTGCCTCCATTCCAAAGCTTATCCTGCTATAATAAATCTTAAATCTTAAATAAATATCACACCTTCTTTCTGTGGACCGGCTAACTAGGTAACTACTAGCCAGTTAGTATATTGACCGAGATGAATTTCCTGCAGAAGATCAGAAAAGGAATGTTGGTCAGAGTAAGGGAGTTGCTATCAGATTAAACAACCAATTAAGCATTTTCCTGCTGAAGTGGCTGGTATTTATTTATGAGTGTGTGTGCGCCTGTGCGCCCATATATATACAGTAACAGTAATTTGTACGGTATCTCATATCCAAGTTCTGAGATTTTGCAAATGAACAGTAAAAGAAAGCCAATATCAAAAATAAATCAAGAAATTTGGAGCTCTTTGGAATAGCCTTTCTTCAGGATCGTTGAATGTGTTTGCAAAATATGCCCAACTCATCAAGATTGAAGCACCAGTAGATGATTTAATATTGTGTCACTTAATGACTATCAGTCCAAGGGAAATCATGGTTTGCTGGGTAGCAACTATTTCTACTGGTATTTGCATGTATATGCTGGTATATCAAGTTCAGAGCTGATGGCATGGTTTGTATGCCACACTATGCCACCATGTAGTTTCCTTATTTATGCCTTCATATACCCTTTGGGCTTCATCACTGGAAATCATGTTTTATAGAATAGTCTCTAACGTTTGGGCTATGGGTGGCTATGGCTCTCCAGCTCATTCAGTATGGCTGTACCTGATTCACAGAAGCAGGGCAAAAGCTTGAAAAGCTTTTAATTGACAAGTAATTGAAGAGTGGCATAGGCTGTTTGGTTATGGCACTCCGCCAGGGCTGATCCCATTGCCACCACTCTTCCTTGCTCTGAAGAAATCCAGGGAGGAGCTAAGGTGAGAAGAGCAGATCCTAACCCTGGTCTGAACTGTGATGGCCTTGCTTCCTTGCTCTTCCAGCACCTCCAGCCAGAGCAATTCCTGGTCCTCTGATTTGTGGTATTTTCAGAACCTTGGAAAGAGGATTTGGAAAACAAAACAAGCAAACTCTGCCCATTATGTAAGTGACTTCTAGCTCTCCTGTCATCAAACAGAATTAGCCAGAGAATTAAGAAAGTGTCACTCTAGCTACTCTGAGAGAAACTGAGTTCTGAAGGGTGAAAGTATCTAGTCACTGAGATTTCTGGAACCTAATCCCTTTTGTCTTCTAATGAATCTCATTACTGTATAGAAGCCTTGGTTGGAATCTTGTTTTCTGTTACCAAGAGCTCAACAGTGCTCCTTCTCCTGCTGCCTTCTTAATATAGGCTGTAAGAAAACCTAAGTCTCTTCTGAGATTTTGCAGTTACCTCTCTGTGGCTGCAGCAAAAACCAATCAGCCTGCCTGCTCATCTGCCTTCTGCCCAGTGCCTAAGCATTCTCCTTTCTTGGTGTCAAAGTTCACAGATGTGCCACTGCTGATAGAGTGATGTAAGGGTGTCCAAAGTCACTGTGACTGCTACCATTACTCCCAGCCTTGCTCTTGTGGGACTGATCACGACACCAGATTATTGCACTTTCCAAGCTCTTTCCTGTTCACTCACCTTTCCTGATTTCTAAAGGCTTTTTATTTAATAACTCCATCATCTGCAATTTTTCCTCCTTCTTTTTGCCTTGTTTTCTATCACAAATCCTTACATCTGCCAAATGTTCTGGTTGTACTAGGCATAGAGTTTTGAGTCTGGTAGAAATAAGGTGGGAGGTTTTTCACTGTTCCTAGATACTCTCCATGCAAGACCCATCTACTACCTACTCAACTGCAGCATCAATACAATCCCTTCATCATTGTGTAGTTGTCACCATGTTGCTTCACTGTTGCACACATGTGGGTTATTCTTGGTGTAGCCCTTGCAATGATTTCAATTTGAGACCTTGGGTTTATGGCTTAGCATAATAAGCAATATGTCTCTTTTTTTTAAAAAAGAAAGAAAAATATGAACCAAATTATGTCTTGCACCCAGCTTTTGGCTGAGTTAACCATGATTTATTGATCAAAACCACAACTGGATGACAGAGTTGATCTTACAGTTTGCAAGCCACAAAAGAGAACTTGAACATGAATTGGCTACTTGTGGTTATGTATAAAGTATAGTCTTTGCATTCAGTAAACATGGTACAAAGCATATAGCTTCTATGATGCATGAACCAGGTCACTGTCTCCAAGACAGTTATTAAAGAGATAATGGCCTGTCTTTTTCCTAAAGTGTGTTACAGAAGTTGCTAACACATTGTTCAAGAGAATAAAAGGTTCCTGTGAGAACTTAAGAATTTCTTCTTTAGTAGAAACTCTTGCATGACTCACTGTTCTGGCCTTGGTTACTTCAATCAGTCTCTGTTCTGAGTGGTAGCTTCTGTCCTCATCTCTTAATCTGCTGGTGTGATCCAATCAATCACTCTTATTGCTGAAGTTGCAGCAGCAGAATAGCTTAGCTTTAGAAAAAGCTCTTCAACCTAAACAGTGACTGACATAAGAAATTGTATTGAGGGCTGGGAATTTGTAAGGAAGTATCCCTCTTTTTTTAAAAAAAAAAATTTGAAAACTCCCACGGAATATTATCTAGTAAGATGAAGGTTCTCCAGTTCTTCTTTTTTTACTTGCAAAAAAGGTGACCACCAGTGTGCACATTGTGATGGTATGTGAGAATGACCTTGGAGGAAGAATGGCAGCCTAAACAGTAGTCTGACTCACATATGGTTTACACATACGTACCGATGCCATAATCACAAGGATGTCTTCAATGCATTCCGCATGGTATATCCTTAGAATAGTGATGTCACCGAGTAGTTAATTAAGAAAAGTTTGCAGGAACTCCCTGTGTGAATTTATCTGTCATTGGTATAACAGTCATCAATATATCTTTGAATATGTTCTTTAAGTCCTGTGATGAGCAAAGCTTTTTGGCCATGAGATTTTATCATAGGAGGCAGGCAAAACAGGAAGAGGGACTGGTTCTTTTTGCCAGCATCAAGTTGGTTCATATACCACACCAAACCTTAGCTTGTCTAGTCATATTTTATCAAACAAGTCTGGTTTGTGCGTTACATTCAATCATAACCACAGCTTTCAAGTCACAGAGATTTCAAATAAAGCTCATGCTGTGGCTTACTGTGATTTATAAATCCAGCCAATATGATTGCTATGCAGGTGCTTATGTAAAACTGATAGAGCCAAAGTGGATATCAATGAGAATATATTCTTTCTTCCAGCGCTAATCGGAACCTTCCCAGTTTGGCCTCCATTTTTGCCTTGCTTTGTCTTTTCTTTTTCTGGGGCGCTGCTTGGTGCAAGGAGGGATATATTACTCAGTGTTACTCCCTATGGCCCATTTTCCCTTTCCAATTAATTAAGGCTTAGCTCAATTGCAGGCAGGGAGCCAGCTTGGCAAACATGCTAGATTGCAGTCTGTGATGAGCACTGTTGGATGAATGGTGTTGAGCTGTGGCCAGCATCTCTGCCTGAAGCTTTGTGTAGTTCCTGAGGAAGATCCTGGATCCCTCCCAGAACTGTGGAAAAATGAGATTGTTATTTGAGCATATTGGTATGTCTCTAGTCGATCCCTCTGCAAGTGTCAGAGGAGTCTCTAGCACACTGCAGTTGGACCATTATATTCAAGGCTGCATAGTTTTTATTAATTGGCAGAAAATGTACTCATGACACTTTTTTACTTAATCCTTTGCGATCACATACGGGCCTGTGCTTTATAATGTACTCCTAGAGGGCTTTCACAAGCTCATTTAGCAAGAATTAATAATATCACACATTTTGTAGCTTATTATTTTTAATTTTCATAGTTCTTAGCTTTGCAATTTACAAACAAAAGTGCTTACATTTACACAGAGCAAAGAAGAAATAGCTAAAATATAGTCCATGCTCTGATACTGAAAAAACTTTGCTTCATGGTACATTAAACATTCCAGTATTCTAAGAAACTCCAGTTTTTAACATGGCCATTTTCATCATACATCACTGTGGATGCTTCAGGATGTGGGTCTCTTATCTTTGGAAAATTATTTTGGTTCATCATATGTGTGGTGTGTGTGTGTGTAATGTATCAATCCAGAAGCTTGTGAAGCAGCCTTCCAAATCTGCAGGTGATATATGTAATAATTTCTCTCTCCTGAACTTGCTAGATGCACTTTTTCATTCTGAAATCATTTGTGGATCTGTAGAGTTGTGCTTTTGATGCGTAGTGTTGCATAGAGTTCTGCAATTGATCCCTTTCTGATACAGTTCCCAGAATTAAGATGAAAGAGCTCTGTTTGGTTGGGCAGAAGGCCCTCTAGTCTAGAATTTATTTTATACAGTGGCATTTGAAAGGCTCAGAAGCCTGCACTGGAGGACAGTTCAGGTGATCTTCAATTTAGAACCACAGTTGGACTGGACTGCCTCTGTTAAGTGAAGTAGTTATTAAATGAGTCATCCTACAACCATTCCTAATTTTATGAACTTTTTGCTGCAGTTGTTAAGCAAATCACATGATTGTTAAGTAAATCTGACCTTGCTTGGAACCCCTCCCCCCTCCCTGGGGGGAGATCGCAAATGACAATCATGTCACTCCAGGATGCTGCAAATGTTTACTTGCTCCAATGAAAGAGGCCTACTTCATATACAGTCTGCCAAAGAATTTTGGCTGGCAGGGATCCAGGAGAAGAACCTATTTTGCTCTGGTCCTTTCCCTCTCAAATATTCTCTGTCTGCAAGTGAAGTTGGCCCCCACATTCCTGGCCTTCTGGAAGAGTGGCTAGTTTGAACCCCCGATAGTGGCATGTTGTGGGTGACTTGACAGAGTAGATCCTTACCTGTATATCACCTGTTTTCTTGGTTTTTACTTTCTTATGTGATCTTCTTAATTTTAATTGTTTTCCAATATCTTTATTATCTTTATTATCATTTTTTTAGCCACCTAGAATCACTGCAACAGCGAGATGGGTGGCACATAAATTTAATAAATAAAAAATAACATGAATGGATGCCAATCTAGGAGCATCCAAATCACAAGTGTGTGACCATGGGAATGCTGCAATGGTAATTAAGTGTTAGCATTAGTCACCTGTTTTAGCACTATCGTAATTGCCGTTTGTAGCCTCAAATCACTTCCATTCCCTTTTAAACATCCAAATCGTCAGCCATTCCTTGGCGGTGAATTCCACATTTTAAGTATGCACTACAGTTTGTTTTTAAAAAACCCAATCTTAATGGTCCCAAATCTGTCTGCAATTCCTTTAGTTATGCTGGCTGAGAATTCCGGAGATTTTCATGCCATGTGATTCTCAAGGGCGCAAAATTGGATAAATCTTCCTGAGTTTGTCCTGTAACTTGCCTTTACCCAGGACACACGGTCTGAAACCAAATTGGTCTTTTGTAGAGATAAACACCTGCTAAACCCTTGGACATTTTGAAGGAGATTCAAAAAGGGTAAAAAACAGATATGTGCCAGAAATAATTAGGATAAAGCAGGGTGGGGAATGAGGGTGTAAGGGGTAGAAAATTTCTCTGGCAGCCTGTTGTGATTTACTTAGCACATTGATTAATCGCCCTCGAGCATTCTACTCCTAATGCAGAAACTAGGGTCCTTTTTAATGGTTTATAGAGGAATGTCAGCCTTGGATTATAACCTTGTTGCTTGGCAATGGCTAATACAAAAGATAGCTAATTAACCAAGGCTTGTTTTCTCTCTCCTCATGGTCATATAGTTTTGATTGTCTGGGAACCTGGCTGTGAGGATCCCTTTTCTCTTTTGATGTCTGGCTGATGCAACGGATTAACATTCTGGCCTCCTTTCTCTCCCTGCCCCCAAGACACTGAACTGAATCCAATAGCATTTTTTTTTTTTTGCTGAAAGAGCTGCAGTAAATTTGGCAAGAAGGCAGGGAGTTCACACACTTCTACAGTGTGCTATAGTGTAGGGGAGAGGAAGACAGAATGGGGACAAATCCCTGTGTTTTGCTTTTGTAATATGGAGCAGGTTCCACTCAGAGTTTGACAGGTGTTAAACTCTTAAAAGTATTGCTGGGAGGATATGCACGGAGTGTACCTCTGTATTGAGAACTTTCCTTTTTCCCTCTTTGTTCACTGGAGATATTTAAGAAAAGATTGGTCAGCTGTTTCTATGGAATGGTATAGGTCTGTGATGGCGAACCTATGGCACATGTGCCGGAAGTGGCACTCAGATCCATCTCTCAGGGCACGCCAGCTGTCGCCCGCTGCTTTTCCGGGTTCCAGCATGCACATATGTGCCGGCCAGCTGCTCTTCATGAGCGCATGCACGCCAGAAACAGGAAAACCAGGTGACCAGCGCACATGTGCACACTGGAAACTGAAGCTCAGCTTCCCGGCACGCACATGTGTGCCGGGGAGCTGCTCTTCTGGTTTCTGCTGCTCCCACACACACACACACTCCCGTTTCGGCACTTGGTGCCAAAAAGGTTTGCCAACACTGGTATAGGTTCTCCTGCTTGGGCAGGAGGTTGGACTAGAAGACCTCTCAGCTCCCTTCCAACTCTGTTATTCTGTAATTCTGTAAAGCCAGATAATGGTTTAAAGAACAGAGTATTTTGCTTGCATTGAATTTCAGTTTCAGACGAAACCCATAAAAATTACTTGTAGGAGGTTTAGGAACTCTAACCCAACTATTTGCAGATTTTGCAAGTTGAAAAGGGTGAGTATATATGGTAGTACCTTAAAAAAATCAATATAGCAGGCATTTTTATTAGGGAAAACCTGATTAAGTGATTTGGTATTGTAGTGTATGTTCCTTAAACAACCATACCTGGGTTGCAGAAATCCAAATGACCAATAAATGGCAACAACTATTTCCAGAAATAAAAATGATAGTAATAATGATAGTAATATAAAAATAACAATTAATAATTATAATTAATTTAGAGAAAAGGAAAAAAAACAACCTCAAAGACAGACTCAATGGATCACCAAGTCTTTTTCTGCCATCGATTTTCTATCTTTCTATGTTTCAGACATATCCTGACAGAATGGATTTTTGAAGTACAAGTATAATAGCTTAGATTTTTCAATTATTATGTATTTTCTCAGAATTTTAAAGAGAAGAGTGGGCAACCTAAGAGCTTAGGGTCCTTGTGAGACCATCTGGTTGTTTTTGGAGGAGAGGATCAACTTTGACCATCATCCCTAGAAATATGCGAGTCCCCTGACCATGCAAAAATTGTATTCCCTGCTTAAAGAGGAGATAGAAACAGCTTGCTGCTTCTTTTTGTAACATAAATCCATTAATTATGAATAGATCTTCATTTTCAAATGAATTTCCTCTCTCTCCCTCTTCTCCTTCAAGAGCCAAATTTGCTAGGTGCTGAAAGGAAGCAAGATGCAGAGACAGAGACTGCTTTCAACCCCTAATCTTGTGGAAGTGAAGTGCTGGTTCATGTTAATGGAAAAGTTTAAGGGATGGATGCTTATAAAGCTTTGGGCACTAATGTTATTTGTACACTAAAATGATTTGTTTTTTCTTGGCTGAACATCAAACAAAACGTGATGTAGGAGGCAAGGTGCATTTCTCAATGTTCTTAATTTCTTTTACTTATTTGCATGCAATTACGAAGGACTCTGAAATTAAGATGTAACAGAAGGAAGACATTTCATTCTCCCGATCCTTTTTCTGGGGACTGTTTCCTTTGCCACAATTTTTCTCTCCTATTATTCCCCCCAGTTCTTTTTTCCTGTAATGGCAGAAACTTTCCAACAAGCTCTTTTCCACACCAAAATCCTGCTCCTCCCAGCTGTTTTCCTTTCATCAAAAGGAATAGTGTAGCTTATTTTCCTCTGCTGCTGTTCTGATCAAAGCGGAATTATTCTAGAATTGCTTTAAAATAAAGCAGTCACTTCCCCTGCCAAATCTGTAAAAATATATTTGATGCATCTCACGTTAGATCTCTATTGGCTTTTAGATTAACAGTTCAAATCTATGTTAGGCCTTTTAGCTACACAGTCTCTAAATGGTGTTACATTTGTCACACAAGCATAATTAATTAATTACTTCTTTTATAGCTTTTCATCCCTCCTTCATTACTTTATAACTAACTCAAGGTGGCAAACATACCTAATACTCCTTCCTCTTCCTATTTTCACCATCACAATAACCCTGTGAGTTGGGTTGGGTGAAAGAGAGTGACTGGCTGAAAGTCACCCAGCTGGCTTTCATGTCTAGGCAGGACTAGAACTCATAATCTACTGGTTTCTAGGCCAGCATCTTATCCTTTACACCAAATTGGCTCTTCTATGCAGAATATTTATTAAGGGATCTTCCTCACAACTAGTTCAATGGGCTTTCCTCCCATCCTTAAATCACAAGAAAAATAATTCGACAAAAACTGTGCTGCCACCACAGTTACTATTAAGACCTTAGCCATAAGGTGGGTAGTACTATTGCTCTCCCACAAAGTAATAAAGGGTAGTTCCAGGGCAGTAATGAATAGATTATTAGTCATTATTTCTTCTCCCATCCATTATCAGCAACCAAGAGAAAAACCAGCTTCTATTTACTCTCCCTCAATGGGTGGCAGACCAGAGTTGGGAATTTGGGCCTCTGTTTTCATTATTTATTTAACCTTAATTTTTTTAATGGTTGCACACTCTTTCCAATCAGATGATAATCTGCCAGGACAGGTCCCTGAAAAATGTTAAACTGTCTTCATGGTACAAAAAGCAGGAAATGCAAATGAACCCTGAAAGTGAATTCATTCTCAAAGCGTGAATCCATATGTAACAGAAGTAGCACTACTTGCATGCAAGAGGAAGACCTGGATGGGGAGGAGGGAAGGGTAAAACATACTGTCTTGCAGAAGGACCAAAAATATTTGGCTTGGAGGAAAGGCTCAAGCCAGGAGCCCAGACAAAGGCAGAAGAGCAAGCTGACTCTTTGGGGAAAGAAAAAAAATGGGAGGAGCGCATTGCAACATTTTGGTACCTGTTCCACTTGTTCAAAATGCTAAAATCAATAATATTGAAGTAAATAGTAATAGCAAAACTTATGTAATAGGTCTAAAATTGAGAGGTCATAGAAATATGAGCTACATGCCATCCTTACATTCTGGCATATATTTTAAGGAAAGACGGTCTTTTTCGTATTTTAGAAATGTTTGTTTATCATCCCATGTACCTTTGGACTGAGCTGGGTGGAGTGTGTTGATGTCGTAAAGAAATGTTGCAGGTACATGAATAAATGTTGAAATTCTGGTGTGTATGAACTTTGATCTTCGAAAATATGGTATATACATTTTGGTACTTGCTTCAGGACCATTTCTGACATCTCCTTGGTCTATTTGGGGAAAAAAGATAAAATTGTGCCTCTTTGTAAGTGTAAGTAAGTCCTGTGCAGCTTTAGAAGACAACAGAGCAGTAAGAAAAGGAGCCAGGGGAAGAGAATGAATTTTATAAAATTATGAATAACATGGAGAAAGTATAAAACATGATAAGCTTGCTTCATTTTAATCATGATTGTGTCTCTTTGTGTGGGTAGTTTGGCATATTGTGTGAACACATGTATGATTTGGTGCTTCACTATATTAGGCAATCCCATAAAATATATTAATTAAATATCTCGGTAATATGTTTTCTGTGAGATCAATCAGCATATGACGGAATTCAGTCCCATTAAGTTACATTGGGGCTGCAAAATAAACATGGCTGTAATTACAGAAAATTAGTATTGATATGGTTGTTTTTCTTAAAAGAAATAGAAGCTACTTCAAATTGCAGATGAGAATGGATTTAACTATTTCCCACCCAATTGGATTCCCCATTGTAGGTGCTCCAGATAGTCCTCGACTTATGACCAGTTGCCTAGCAACCGTTCAAAGTTACAATGGACTCCAAAAAAAGCTATTTACAATCTAGTTTCAAAGTTCTGATGCATGTTCCCCTTCAGTGGTCACATGACTGCATTCTGGCAATCAAACTGCATTTATGGGTATTTGCAATGTTCCATAATCCAAGTGACTGCAATTTACTGCAACTGTCCCATAGCGAACAATGGTTCGCTTAATAACCTTGATGTTTGCTTTACAACCCTCATAGTTGCTTAACAAACTCTGCAAAAAAGTTATTAGATCAGGTCTGGTCATGACTTATGACTAAATTGTGGGCTCAGTTATGGTTATAAATCAAGGACTGCCTGTATTTGTTTTGGAAAGAAATCGGCTCCTGGCCTTGCAGGTCCTTTGCACTTGATGCAAATAGCATTCTCATGGAGTATATGCATCAGAATTATAAATTTAGTGTCGATAGAGGACTTATTATCTTCTCTTTGTTGCACTTTTCTAATCCAGATCATCTCATCCCATTCCAAGACTGTTTAATACTTCAAAGAAGCCCACAAGTCTTATTTGTACTACTATTATTTCACCATTTAGGGACCAACAAGTTTTTAAATATGCAGCGAATGGAGAATACAGAATAACACACATACTGGTTTAGCATCTCTGCCCTTACTCCCAGTAAAAGCAAAAGCAGGTAGGGGGTGAAGTATTTTCAGAAGAAAGTAGCACAAGAAATGTTAATGCCATGATAAGACTGACAAAAAAGTGAATTTCTAATTTTTTAGAGGTTTAAAATACAGATGTCAGGGTTCATCCATGGTGCAGAATTCATAAGCTGCTATGTATGCATGTGGTCAAGCAACAAGGAAAAATGTTTTTGAACTGAGTTTCTGATAACCAACGGCACACCTTCCTCAACATAGTGACTAGAAAAATCCAGAATGCCTCAATTTAGGTTGTAATTCTAGACAAAAGCCATATGAATTGAAGGGCCATGGCTGAAGTAATGTATTAGTTTTATTTACTGCTAGATTTATTTAGTGCCTATGCCTCAGCATATATACTCCTGGGATGGTCCACAATAGAATAAAATAAATTTTAAAAAAAACAAAATTCATCCTGCATAAAATTATTAGCAAAACAAAGTAAACAGCAGATGAAACACAGGTGAGAGGTGATAAAGATGATTAATATGTTGGTTTACAAAGGTTAAAAACCTGGAAGGATAAAAAATCCTATTTATATTAAATGCCTCAGGAAGTGTCAGAAAGCCTCCCCAAAGGTGATGGTAGGTCCAGGAGGATTCCTAAGACTTGGGGCTCAAGTTCAGAGGCATCTTCTTTGCTTGATACCTGCTTCTCCCAAGAAATGTCTTTGCATCCCACTTCTCTGCCCTAATGCTCTTCCGATGGATGGGATTTGTATTCCTGTAATGGAATTTCATCTTACACAGAAGATAGAGGAAGGCTGTTTTGATTCTGATACACTGGGATCACACTTCCCCCTCATTTAACAGATGCAGTGTAATATATCTTCCTAATATGCTAAGCTTTGATCTGAATTCTGTTTTTGTCTATTTTTCTAAGACAGGTAAAGTGGGCCATTATTCTTCATTCATTAAATAGTAATGAAGTGAAAGAGCAGCCTTGGTGAGCAAGGAAAATAAGTGCCAAAGAAATTTTTAGAGAATTAGGGTTGCATTTGGGGTTTCACCTGTACTTTTGACCTATGACCTTTTATTTTTCATGGGGAGTAAGCGGAAGCTAGGGTTTCTTCTTCTTTTTGTACCTTCAAGTCATATTGAGACCTGGCAACTGCCTACAGTAGTCCCTGCAGATTTTTTTGGCAAGTTATTTCAGAAGTGGTTTGCCATTGTCTCCTTCCTAGACCTGAGAGAAGGTGAGTGATCGAAGATTAGCCGGCTTTGTGTCTAAGGCAGGATTAGAACTCATGATTTCCTGGTTTTCTAGCCTAGTGCCTTAATTTTTTATTTTTATTTATTTGTCAGGACTGTATTAGGTAATATATATATATGTATAAGCATGAATTGAATACATAAAATAGATACAAATAGAGGAAACATTAGGACAGGGATGATAGGACAGGGATGATGGGGAGGAACAGGCTTCGACTCAACCCCTCCAAGACCGAGTGGCTGTGGCTTCTGGCATACCGGTATAGCCAGCTGGTGCCATCGCTGGCTATTGGGGGCGAATCACTGGCCCCCACAGAGAGGGTCCGCAACTTGGGTGTCCTCCTGGACTCTCGGCTGTCTTTGGAAGAGCATATGATGGCCGTGGCCAGGGGGGCTTTCTA
>JANHZT010005081.1:524624-538154 GCA_032468215.1 Stegonotus admiraltiensis
AAGCAAAGCTGGCTGGGGAATTCTGGGAGTTGAAGTGCGCCAGGCTTAAAGTTGCCAAGGTTGAAGACCCCTGGCTTAAAGGATGCAGGTAGACATTTGCCAGGTATTAATGTGAAGCCTTCCTGAATCCCGTGAGATGGGGAAGGGGTTTCTTGGGGACTGGAATTGGAGATTTACCTGGGCGCGGGGTGAAAAGGTTCCTGCAAAAACTGCTTGTGGTTTAGTAAAAGCAGAACAGTGATTTGGCAGGTAGGGTAAAGGTGCGGGAACTGGTTACAGCTCTTATACGTATGTCATTGGTTGATTGTGTCCCATCAAATTATTTTCAACACCTTGCAAACCTACATATAGATTTTCTCCATGGCTATCCATCCTTCATCTGTTATTTCAGGTCTCCCAATGGTGGAAGTAGTTCATTAGGGGGGATTAAGTTTTCTGAGCCCTGGGTTGAGAAATGTTTCTCGCCTTGACAGTTTGAAAGCTTGACAGGCAAAACAGGCTTAACGCTTCCTGGGTGCTTATGAGGAAGGTGGGTAGAGGAAGGAGTGTCAGGTTACAGGTAATGGGGCTGCTGATAATAGAGGTGAAAGAAGAAGCAATCAGTGTATGCTTGATCATCACCAGTTGGGGTGGTTATGTAGGGTTGACAAGTTGTTTCAGTAGAAATGTATCCTGGACATAAGATTTCTGGGATGTTTACATAGGGATGGTTTGCATTTCTGTTGAAACTGAGGCAAGAAGAACTACAATATTTGTGGCACAAACTGCTTTTTCTTCCCTTATTTTAAGGGTGGGAGGAGTTGTCATGCAGACATTAAATAGATGGGGTGGGATGGTAAAAGGTAAAGTGGAGCTTCATCTGTACTTGTTTATAATAGAACATCAAATAGATAACCTCCCCCCCACATATTAAGTATCCTTGAAATCTTCAATACTAACCGTAATTTGGTTACCATCATCTTCTGATCTAGTCATTTTGCTTTCTTTACAGCCAAGGTATTTCCCAGGTCTTACGATCATCTTCCTCATTTGTTACACAATAGACACTGTAGGTGTGGCTGCTTTTCAAAGGTGCGTGTGATCAGTCCAGAACATTAGGCGCCTTAAGGAATTGGGCAGCCAAACCTATGGAGGTGGAGCTCAATTGAAAGTTATCAGTGCTTGCCTGGCTGTGGTATTTGTTCACTCAATGGTGTTCTTTATATTCCCAGCACACTTAAGAGTTAAGGGTATGAAATAACTTGTCATGTAATACCTGTAATTAAGTGGGACTAGAGATGCATTAAAACAGCTCCTGAAAAAAATACTTCCTCAGTGAACAGAATAATAGCTTGTGACTTTCATAGAGTGTCTTATTCTGCTTATATCTACTTTAGAATACTTGCTCATTGAGGATCTGAATTAGTCTACAGGGCTAAAATAATGGGCTGTGATTTGGGCTAAAGCCAGTTTTTGAAAACGCACAACAGGGGAGCTTTGGATAAAGGCTTTTACTCTTGAGCTGTGCCATATTTCAAATTAGTATAATTTATTTCTCTAACATAGTCATACTGCATTTTAGTTATATTATACCTATAATTTTCAAATTATTTTTCAGTTTTAAGTCCTTAATTGTATGCTATTTCCATGCCAGTACTAGTCAGCTACTATACTGAAATAAAGTTCAATAGTCAAAAGTAAAGAATTTCTTTGAATTGTTTTTCCTAAAGTTATATTGTACAGATATTTGGCAGGGGTGAGCTTTGTTATATCTAAGTTATTGTAGGGGAAATGTCCTCATTAAATATTTTAGTTTAGGATTTTGATTGCAGCTTCATGCTTCTAACATCCAGATGCAAAATATTACTTGATTTCTGCCTAATTTGAGTCCTATTTGATCATGGTACCAAATCTGTTGTAATAATATTCATATTTATAGAATAATAGAGCTGAAAGAGTGATCTGGGGGATCAAGTTCAACTCCCTGCTCTATGCAGCAATCCAAATTAGAGCATCCTCAAAAAATGACTGTCTGGTCTTTACTTGGACACATTCTGATGAAAGATTGTCTGAATAACTGAGTGAATCTGATTTGTAATTGAGAAGAGAAGAGAAGGAGAAAAGAAAAAGAAAAGATTAACATGGCATATGGATTGAGTAACTGTTTAACACCTTTATGTTATTCTTTATCATGTTCTTATTATCAATACCAGATTATTTTAAACTGGGATAATTTCTCTTCCCTCCATCTCTGAGAATTAGTTTAGTCTTCAGAATAGCCATTTGGAATTTTGATGGAGAACTCAAAACATATTATTGAAGGTGTTCTAACATTTCTCTTATGTGGTTTTACTGTGATTATACCATAAACAAGTGTGTATAAAAGCATCTGCAATTTGTTAATTTTAGAATTTTACTTTATATTTTTAAAACGTTCATTTCAGTTGTCATAGGTATTGGACAAAATCTGGGAAAAAGAATAGGCAATTATATATTATTTGGGCAAATTTTAGAGAACTTAGGTGAGTGGCTATCTAGCTGTGAGGATATACTGTTATATATATTGTATATTTTACAGTATAACAGTTTCCAGAGAACCATCCTGAAAAATAAGTAGTATTAATAATAGACATATTGGGAGGGGCAAATATTATTCAAATCCCTCTGGTGAAGCTAAAGGAAGTATAAACTTACTGTTTTTCAAGTTTATATTGTTTTGCATTTGTATTGTTAATTGTCCAAATCACTAGGTTGAGATGAGCTGCATTATAAATTTTCAAATGAAAGAAAGAAAGAAAGAAGGAAGAATATTAATGGAATCAAATAAGAATTCTTCAGGAAATATTGTTATAAGTCAGCCATTCCAAGTTTGTTCAGTGATGTGTATTCCTGTGGCTTTTCTGTTGATTTATAAATGTAATTTATCCATGTATGGTAAGTATGAATATTTCTTTGTGTGAAATGATGTAATCCATGCTTATAGGAGATACTGGCATTCAGTAAATGTAATTCTGGAGGTTTTTTTATACCTGTCTCATGATCATTATACAAATAGTTTTTTAGCATGGTTTTTAATACATCTCTAAATAAATTATTGATTTGTTTTCAATAATATATTAATTTATCTTCAGATTTCTTAGTAATATTGAGTAATAATTCATTCCAAAATACATAGAATATTAAGTTGCTTTTCTCATTTGCTAATGTAAAATTTTCAAGTTAGGACTGCCATTTCTTTGTTTAACAGTTTATTTAACAATGATTCCTTAAATTCTTTGGTGCTCAACATAGCCTTTTCCAAACTGATGTCCTCAAGATAACTAAGAGGTTTAATTATAGCTAATTGTTTCTACCCTTCAGTATGACTGTGGTGCTCCTCGACAAACTATCCAGTACATTGTGTCTGAATGTCCATCAAGAGCTTATACCGGCCCAATGTCTGATTTTTTCAACATAGACCACCCTGTCCTTGAATGGCTGGGTGGACTGGACATTAATATTTGAACCATTATAAGTCCATGTATTTGCCATACACTAAATAAATAAATAAATAAACAAGATAGCTAAGTCATCAGCTAGCAGAGTTCTTAGTGCCATGGCCATATGGGCTGGGGCTTCTGGGAACTGATGTCTGGATGTTGCTAGACTGCAGGAGACAGCTTTAAAAAACAGACAACAAGGTCCTCTGTAGTTTTTATTTCTTGTGTGATTTGGACTTATGTATTGGATTAAGCATATATAACACTCCAGCTTGTAGTTTGTTTTGTACAATAAGAAATTACTCAAATAAGGGTTTATTTATTCATTCATATTAGAAACCCCTCCCCAGATTTCCAAAACAGCATTGAAAGCATTGCATCGAGTAAGATTCCAGCTAAATTTCCAGAGAACTCAATGCCACTGTACCTCAAAACCTGAAGGAAAAACCATGTTTAAGGGACCTGATGATGGGGGGGGGAGGAATACTGTTCTGGAGGACAAACTCAATAGGCACATTTCCTTGGTCCTAGGGTTTCATTGTCTTGAGTTTTAATATACAAGTCAGAAAAGAACATAACAAAGTTTATTTTACAGAAAAAGCACCTTAAAGTTGCTGCATTCTTTCATTACTGTGTTAAAAGCGACTAAATTCCCTAAATGCCCTCTAATCTTGGAATTCCAGAAATTGAGTCCATCCTGTAAAGGGGTGTGTGCAATTGAGGAAAATAATGGTACAACACATGTGATATTCTTTTTCTTAGCTAGTTGATTTGATGCACAGATATTATTTAAAACTAAACATTTTATAGCTTTTATTACTTTCAATGTGTTTTTTCTTGTCTTTAGGAATGTAAAATAGGCATCACATTTCCCCTACTCTGACTCTCTAATAAAATCAGAATAAATGGGTTGAGTCAGTATTTCAGTGTACACCACTGAGCCGATTTAATTCTTATTAAATTCAGAGGGGAAGAATTAAAGTATTATTTTTCTAAATGTAGGTGGATATGTTATATTTGTGCTATAACATCCAAAGTCATATTGCAACTCTGTATTAAATGATGAGAGTAGTTTTTATTTAAAGTGAATTTTCCACTGTTGTTAATGCTACCTGCCTGCAATCTAAACCAAGTAACAATTCAAAACAGTTATGTAACTACTACATGAATATATGGGATGTAAAATAAGTTGGTAAAGGAAATAGAATATATATTTCTGTTTAAAGGATGTATTGTTTTTAATAATTGAAAATTTAATGTGAATGCTGTAGTAGCTACTTCTTTTCAGAATACAGGATTTCTTTATAGAGAACAATTGTTAACTTCCTTTTTAGAAATCAGGTCAGGTTTGAATGACTGAACAATAATCTTATGAAACACATACCTTTATATAAAAATGGGGTAAGTCGGTTATCATCTGTCGGTAATTTAGTGCTACTGTACAAGTATAAACTGCTTTAATTTGCACCTTGAGTCTAGAGGAGCTGGTACTAAATTGCTGTGCTGTCCATGCTAGGATGCAAGTTATCGCCTGTGGCCCAGGTTTTTCCCCCCCTCTATTTCTCTTAGGTTGACTGGGTTGAGGGAGAAAATTATGACTGGAAGAGGACCATATGCACTTGTCTGGAGCTGCAGGCCTTGAAATGCTGAAGAATAGATTGGTGGAAATGTCTAATGGTAGACTTGGACAGTGCTGCACTGCTTGTTTATTTTGTATAGAATTCTTCAAGAGCTTGATTAATTTACTTAATGTAACTATCATCAGATTATTCATGTGATAGCTCTTTTTACTCCACACCAAAGGTGCCAATCCAATGAAATCCCTTTATATAAAATCTGGTTTAATTTAAAGCATGGTGACACCCTAATGGGCATGTTCAGACCAGTAAGAATTTTTCTTGAGAGCCTGTCACCTGAGTCAGGCTATCTCTTACCATCTGTATTCTCTAGGTAGTTTCTGTTGCAATTTAGAAGGCCCAGTTTCCGCATGTTTTTCCATTTCTGCCTGAATATCAGCCTTGCAAGTAAGTATTTTAGAATTCAAAAAGTGCTGTAAAATTTAGTGTTTATGTTTAGATGAGCCATGGGAGAGTTACAAACATTAGGTAACGTCGTGCCTCAAATAAATCTAACAAAAGTTATTGCTAATCAGTCTATGTGCAAGCCAGTATGGTGTGATGGTTAAGGTTTTAATCAGAGCAGCAAAACTCAGATTCTAGTTTTGTGTTTGTGGTCTGTAAATGGTTGCATAATTGGTTTCTATATGGTATTTTCTCTAAATTATCCCCTAAGGCATTACACTACCGCAGGATTAAACTAAAGTTGTCTATTTTTTCCTTGTTTTTTCATTCTTGGAAAATCTGTATTTTTACTAATTTACCAATTGTCTTGTGAAGTAGGTGCTTTCAGCTGCAGATGCTCATTATCTCACCAAGGGAAAGACTGACCTGCCTGCCCCAGCATTGCTTCGTATGATTGGGGGGCGGGGGTTGTCTATAAAGAACCTTAAGAAAAAATCTGGTGCTGCCTTCAGGTCTGTTTCCTGATTAATACTTTCTTTCCAGATGTCAAGTTCTCTGGATCAGAATTCAGCAATAAATCTTGACGCACCTTAGCTTGACTGCTAGGTTCAAATTTAGGTGAAGTCTCAGAATCACAACACAAGGTAGCTAGGTAAACATATTAGCTGCACATCAGAATGAAATAACGTTAAACAATTGATTCCCCCTACTGTTGCTCCTCACTTTCCCCGTGTTTCAGCACAGTGTTTATTTACATAGCCTTGAAATTATCACTGGTTATTGAATCTTGATTTCTCTTTTTTATATAATTTTATTAAAAAATTTTTTTATTATAACAGTAAAATTTACTATAAGCTAAATTTAAAGAGAGAGAAAATAGAAAAATGTGCAAGGAAAAAGAAAACAAAAGAAAAAAAGAATATAACAAAGAGAAAAGAAAAATAGAAAAAGTTATTTCCAAACTACATCACAGGTGTAAACAAATTTTGTGATTCCTCACACCCTCTAATGTTACAAACAATTATTTTTTCATGCCCCATCTCCAATCTATAGACAAATCCATAAAGCATTTTATGAATTTGCATCTTTTCAATCCTGGTGTTAGCAGAATTTTCATAAAGGCTTACCGGAAGTAAAAGCATATTTTGTTTTTTTGCTTTTGATCAAATAAATCAATTTTATATTCCTTTCTAACAGCCTTAATCTTTAGTTTATTGAAACATGATTTCTGTTCATTTTGTCTTTGTCCCATTGCACAGAGTTCTTCATCGCTTTAACAAACATTTTTAATAAAATCAATAGGAAAAATTTGTCCAGGTCACTCTCTTGGTTTATCACTTTTATTTCCCTTTTGGATGTTAAAACATCATCTTTCTTATTAGATTTAGTTAAACATCCTTTTCCAAGTCATTCTCTTGACCTATCATTTGTAAATCTGTATCTTGTCAGATGAAACTTCCACATCTGTCATTTCTTTAATAACATCTTTTGGACATAGTTTTTTTATAGAAATAGGCATCATTGATGGCATTATTCATGTTGAGGCTACTAATTTCCATTCTTTCAAAGTCTACTTCACTGTTTTCATTGTTAGAATGATTTGCATTTATAAGCCTGCATTTTTTTCCTTCTTCCTAAAATCTTTACCCCCTCTAGTTTAAAAATTATGAAATTACTTACCTTTCTTATGCTGTCCAAAACCCAAACAAATCTAATCCGCACAAAAATCTGATTGTTCTTTATAATTAATTCCAAAGTGTTGTTTTAAAAGTTTCAAAATTCCAAATTTATCTGGACCTTAGTCTATTTATACCTTTCTAAAATCAAAAACCTATTTAGCGTTTTTGCTGTTTATTTTAGATTCTTTAAGTTTTTAGGTTGATAATTAAATTTTCTTTTGTTCAGAGTTTATAACAAACTCACCTGATTAAATTTTCAAATCTGTCATTTGAGACATATTAGAAGGTCTCTAATAGTTTTAAAATGGCTAATAGGCATTTTCTGTTAAGTTATTAGAAAGTAAGGTTTGCAATCTTGATGTCCTTTAAGACCACTTTCAAGCAAGATAGCTCATCCCTTTTTCTCCTGGTGCTCAAACCTGTGAAAAACCACTGTCTTGCAGTCTTTTTTGAGGTGCACCTATCTGGGCCCCTGTGGGCAATCTCTCGTCCTATCTTCATTTCATCATACCTCCCTCAAAGGTCAATTATTGATGTATGTCAACCCTGAACACCACTGACTTTTATGCTATCATTCACATCTCATCCTTTGAGTGAATATAAATTTCATAGTAGGGAGGCACTAACCTGTTACAACATACCTGTTATCCTGGATCAGGAATTGATAATATTTACAGACATCAATATATTTCTAAAAGTATTTCAATAAATAAATATTACAGACCACTTGCAAGGCTGGCAAATATTTGATTTTAGTGTTCTTGCATGAATCGTAAAGCTATTTTGAACAATTAATGTTTTCTAAAATTTTAATTTACTTTGGGGAGTTCTGTGATTACTATTAATTGATGTCATCTGGATTGTACCTCCATAGATGTTGAACTTTATTCTGAAAGAACATATTTTAATTCTACATTCTCCATGGTTAAAACCTCTGAAGGTTCTTAGGAGATGGAAGAAAAGAAATGCAAAAAAATGCACTGCAGTCCTGTGCAAAATCCAGAAGCATTGGAATACTTAGTTTTTATTCTCTGTTTTGTTGTGGTATGGTACCACCAGAGGATGTGTGTCCTATAAGACCAGTTCCTATCTCTTTCTTAATACTAGTCATTCTTAATTAAACAGATTTTATGTCCCAACCCTGAAGTGTTAAAATGGAAGAGAAGAAATAAGACCAACGCCCCTTTACTTGATTTAATTGGAGCTTAAGAAAAAAAATCTTCTTGTGTATATTGGAGCAAATGAGCTAATGGCCAGGTTATATTCCAAATAGGGATATCTCCAATTGCTGAAGAGATTCTTAGTACTTGAAAAGTTTGCTGAGCATGCATCTTGCAGAATTGTTTTACCTGAGGGTGCTTGCTTATCACCAAAGTAGTCATTTCCGGCCCTCTCAGGTGATCATACTATGATGCTTCCTTCATAACTTGAGTTACTTCAAGGCCACATGTTCTTTTGTGCTCATAAATCAAGGGTGTGACTTCGTAATGAAAGCAGGAAAGGAAATGGGAGAAGGAGGTAGTGCTTAACTTCAGGCTCTTGTAGATGAATCTTACGGAGCTTGTTCTGTTGCTTCTGACTTGGAAGCTCCCAACTAAATAGGTATATTTGTACTTCTCAGATTTATTTCTCTTTTAAGCTATTGTGAAGATCTTGTTGCTGTTGTGTAGTACTATGTATGTGAGATGTTGGCAAGATATCTTCTTCTTGTTAATGTTGGAATCCCATTTAGAATGGGATTCCAACATTCTTGTTGTTCTGAGGAAACAAGAAAGATTATTTTGCCTGAGTGCTGAAGAAAAATAACTACCTATAGGTGGAAATAGTCCAATATGTTTTATTTCTGTATTGAGCGTTAGAATAAAGAGGGCTATTCCGGGGAGAGAAAGGAACTTTTCTAACAGTTTAGGAACTGATGGGAACTGGAAGATTCCTTCCATTTCACCAGTGACTGAAAATATATGGATGTTGACCACGTGACATGGAAAGGAACTATTGATTCAGTGGTACCATTTAATTATTTCATGATAAATGGTTGGAGGCAAAGATCCTTCTAGTAGGCATATAGATGATTAATTTTTGAGCAATAGAACAATCAGTATTCTCTTAATTGAATCTCAACCCCAATATCTACTTAGTTCTTAAGTGGGTGGGGGGGAGGAATAAGAATGGGATAGAAGAGTATGTGTTGTCATGAATCAGATAGATAGTCTTTTGATGATCTGGTACTTAACAGTTTAGAACAGTTGAGGGGTCAATATTATAATGTAAAGTGCTCATGCCAGGATTTTCCAGGAGTTATTAGTTTTTTTAAAAAATGAATTATACCTTGGCTTTGTTAAATTTAAATATTCTTTCCCATTTCAGAATGTCAGGAAACTATGTCATTCTGTTTCAGCAACTCTGAGGAACACGAAAAAGTTTTTTGGGCAAAAGTTGTCTACTCATAATAATTGGAAAGGGAGGGCATGTCCACTAACCTAATTTAGTTTGGTAGAAAGATGTTTCAGAGAATATTATAGAAATAACATTTTCCTGGCAAAGTACTTCACTGATATTAAGATGGTTTCTCTGTCTCCTAAATATCATGAAGATTTCTTGGAACTCATAGCTAATGCATCTCTTTTAAAGGGTTTTGGTTATCGATAGTTAGTTATGTTTTCTTATGCCTCGTTATTCTGGGCTCCAGAAAAATAACTTTGATCAGTGATTTTAATGTTCAGTGTAAAGCTACACAGGCTGTAGTTTGAGCTTTGTGTGGGGTCCATATTACTGAATTGTAATTTTAATATAACACGGGGTTTTTAACCTTGGATCAGATAGATTTCAGAAGGTCCACAAATTTGGATGGACAAAAATTTTATCTTCACTAATTTCTTGGTAGAGACCCATAAGTTTCTGGAAGGAATCCATGGCACTAAAAGATTAAGCACCTCTGATGTAACAGGAGGAGATAGTAAATAGAAGCAAATTTATTAGATGTTTGTTTTGGCTCCATTTGCTTTTGGGAAAGTGACTACCTGAATCCCAGT
The DNA here is from genome assembly GCA_032468215.1 of Stegonotus admiraltiensis. Lineage (NCBI taxonomy): Eukaryota > Metazoa > Chordata > Lepidosauria > Squamata > Colubridae > Stegonotus > Stegonotus admiraltiensis. Next base: position 534,815 of record JANHZT010005081.1, read on the forward strand.
CAAGGGTCAGGTGATTGTATACAAGTCTTTTAGAGCAAACTGATTGACTGCCTATTTTTAAGAAGTTTTAATATCACCTCGTTTAAACCATAAATAATGATATATATTTGTAAGTATATCTCTCTAGTAATTTTTAAGAATTTATTTGTAAGTCCTGTTTAAGGAAGAATTAAAATTATTTTTTAATTTTTAAACTTGGGCATTTGAAAAAAGTAGTTTGTTGAGTTATACTCTTCAACATATTTTGGGATTGTAATTCTTGTAATTCTTGTAATAATGACTATGAATGTTGGAAGCTATAATTTCAGCATGTCTGAAGGATACTTAATTGGACAAGAATGTTGTATTGAGGTTTTTTTTTCTTTACAAATCACTTTTCCCCCTCTAAATTCCTCTTTTGGTCTTAGCTCATGGAAAGAACACCACAAATATTTCTTGTGATGAAGCATCCACCATTCTTTGCTGAGTACTTTTAGACAGATTTGATGTCTCTCTTGATGTTTAGCAGATATCACATGGGGTTCTGAGAAAGCTGTTGAGAAACATATTTGAAAAATGGGATTTTTTAAGAGCTTTGTGGACACTGAATCTTTGTACAGCAGTGTTAATACAATTATAAAAATACTTTGATAAAATAAAAAGGGGGAAAGGAAAAAAAAGGGTGGGGAAGAATAATTCTTATTCACATAAAGCTAGTTCAGTTCTTTAAAACAGTGGCCCCCCAGCCTTTTGGACACCAGGAACTGGTTCCGTGGAGGGAGATTTTTCCATGGACCAGAGGGGGCGTGGTTTCAGGTGCTGCCTGCATCCCACAGATGGGGCTTTGTTTGTTTGTGCAGCTCGGTTTCTGGCATGCTGCGGCCCGGTGCTGGTCCACGGCCTAAGGATTGGGGATCCCTGATTTAAAATATTAGTAAATCTAGACTATAAAGAAACATATTCCTCTATCTTCCCATCTTTAGAACATAAAAACATTTCAGAAACTGATAAGTACACTTATTTTTGAACATACTCTTTAATATCAAAAGTGTACATTTTTCCATCTACATAACAAATTCTTTTAGACTCTATAAAACAAGAGCTTGCCTTAAAATCTCAAATTTCTGAGTCGATTGATAAAGTTTCCTAAGTGCCACCTCTTTCTTTGCTTTGATGGGCAAGTGTTGAAACTTAACACATTCCTCTACCATTAGACTTTCCTGGATGACTGAGAATCTTCATTGACCTGCTTGAAATAGTTTCATTAGTCTTGTGGATTTGACAGGTATCTGTAGTGTCATGGATGAGTCACACTTCCTTCATTACACACCTGTTCTTGCTACATTTCTGCTGTGATGTGGTATCTGATAAAGAATCATGCCTGTTTGTTTCTGGTTATGTAACTGCACAAGTTTGGATGGCAACTATTGTACTGCTGTATTAAGACTAAATTTATCTAGCTACCTATAATTACAGGCATGCAATTACTTCCTAATTCCATGCAAGTACTAGAAATGTAGGGTGGAATCTTGAAAATTCTTGTTGCCATTTACAAGATGGCAAAATTTGGATTCATTGTTCTCTTCTTTTCAACACCATAATCAATTCAGGGCTTGGGTAGCTTGGTTCCTGGGATTTCTGCAACTAGCTGAAGTCATACAGTTCCACAAATTCTATAGAGAGTGTGTGAAGTGTGATAGTCAGAAGTACACAAAACTAAAATCATCTTGGTCTTCAATCCTTCTGGCCTTGTAGGTATGCCATTAACTTTTATTTTTAAGATTGGGGGGACTCTTCTGCACATTTGGTCCATAAATAAACAGGATCAATAAGAGAAAGTAGAATAGGAATTCCAAAAGGAGGATCTGTCAGTCAGTGATCTGTAACAGCAAATAGCTTTGGAACTCCCATGAGGTTGGAAAGTAGTAGTAGGAAAGACAAGATTTCTAGCTTCTAGAATACTATAACATAAAACTGGCAGAATGGATGGGAGATATATGCGTTCTCATTCCCTCCCTCCCTCCCTCCGTGTGTGTGTGTGTAAAACAGCTTCTGAACAGCTATATAAATATATATAAAAGATGTTTATATAAATATAAAGGAAGGGCAGGTCTTCTTCAGCTAAAGTAAGGCATATAGCATATTCTTAACAACCCCAGAATGTTCCTTCAATGGTATAAGACCTTTAAGGCAGATGAAGATACAAAATACAATTGGTGGAAGAGGGTGCAAGAGGAAAAAAAGCCCCTCCTGTTTGTAACACATAAGATTTCAGACCTGAAGTGATGTTCTCCTCCTACATAATTTTGATTATCAAAATTTATTTCAAAGAGCATTGGAAATTGTAATGTCATAAAAGTGTGAATGCTGTGAAGAGTTGTGGCCCCTTCAGAAATGTGTGCTTGTGAGAATGCCTTACAGTACTTGGAAACCATGGATATTGAAAAATCTCAAGTATCTTAAATGTATAGCAAAAATGTAGGAAAGTGATATTTGTGAGAAAGCTTTTCTTTAATGGAATGAGAGAGTTTTATTTATTAAAAGCAGATAATTTGAGTAACTGCCTTATTTTTACAATAGCTTGTATCATCGAGAACTGTAAGCATAGTTCTGTTGTCATCTGGTGGTATTGCAAGCTTCCTTCCATTTAGACTTCTGATTCTATGAGCTTTGTATAAAAACAAAGGAGGAGTATAGGTGGGCAGTCTAAAATAAGTGTTGTGAAGGTTAGTATAGTTAAGAAATACACTATAAAGTGCAAACCCATTTATGCTTAACTTTTCATAAAGTTTCATCTTACTCTGTCAATTAACGTGGAGCTAAACTTCCCTAAAATATTTTCTCTGGGGCTTTGGATTTGTCAATTGAAAATTATTTATTTATTTTGTCAGTCGAAATTATTTTATTGTATTCTTTATTAAATACTTCTCCCAATATATTAGAATTTTAACTCCAAGAATTTTCAATTGTTGTGACTTTTAATTAACATGTTGAAAGTAATGTAATGCTGTTAGTTCAGCAAGTGCTTGCAATAATTTCAATTTTCCTATTTCTTTTTGTTACTTTCAACTTTTATTTTGTTATTTTAATTATTTTGAATGGATGTATTATGTTATAAAGTTAATATATAATTGTTAAATTTATAAATGAGTTAATATGAAAACAGTATAAAATGAGTTAATATATAAATTAATTTCCAGCTCTCAAAATCTGTAAGCAATATAACTCCCAGGACTTCTAGTCAATAGTGCCTGTCACCTATTTGGAAGATTTTATTTATTTATTTATTTATTTATTTATTTGATTTATAGACCGCCGTTCTCCAAAATAGGACTCAAGGCGGTGTACAGTTAGAACAGGA
>JANHZT010005081.1:547240-569627 GCA_032468215.1 Stegonotus admiraltiensis
AATTCCCAATTAGGCAAGCCAAATCCTCCTCGTATTCTAGCATCTTGCAACAATTTTAGTTTTATCCTCGCTTTTTTTGCCCTGCCAAATGTATTTCAACACTATTTTATTTAAATCTTCAAAATACTCTTTCCCCAGCCTCACTGGGATTGTCTGGAACAAATATAGGATTCTAGGTAGTATATTCATCTTAATCATTGATATTCTAATATCACTTCTAATGTTAACACAAACAACAAAGGTAACAGTGGACAACCTTGTCTCGTTCCTTTTTTTATTTCAATAGACTCTGTCAATTCTCCATTTATCATTACTTTTGCTGTTTGTTTGTGATATATGGCTTCTATGGCTTGAATAAATTTTCTACCAAAGCCCATCTGCTCCAGCTGTAAAAGCATAAATCGCCAATTCACATTATCAAAGGCTTTCTGTGCATCTAAAAAATATCAAAGCCATTTGTTTTTCAGGATGTGCCTCATAATATTCCAAAGTGTCCAGAATTATCCTCATGTTATCTTTAATCTGTCTTTTTGGCAGAAACCCATTTTGATCAGAATGTATGAAATTATTTAGATATCTTTTAAGTCTTTCTGCCAATATTGAAGCAAAGATTTTATAGTCTGAATTTAGCAGGGATATAGGCCTGTAATTCTTCATTTGTTGTGGATCGGTATCCTCCTTTGGAATAAGTGTAATATATGCTTCTGGCCATGACTTGGATAGTTTCATCTTTGACATGACTTCATTCATAACTTCTAACAAAGGGAGGCTCAATGATTCCTGTAATGTCATGTAGTATTCCACTGGTAGTCCATCTGGGCCTGGTGCCTTCCCATTCTTTTGTTTTTTAAGTGCTTCAGTTAATTCCGTCATTGTTATATTTCCTTCTAACATCATTTCAGTGTCTTTAGAAATCTGGGGTAGATTCGCTTTCTGCAGGTATTATTTAACACTTTCCTCCTCAATATTCTCTTGCTTATACAGTTTGCTATAATAATCTTGTATAATTTTTTTCTTCTCTTTCTTCTCATATCTAATTTGCCCTTGGTCATCTACTAGTTGTATTATTTTTCTTGATTCTCTCTTTTTTCAGTTTGTATGCTAACCATCTACCTGGTTTATTTGCATCTTCAAAATAGTTCTGCTTGGCACTTCTAATTTTTTGTGCTAAATCCTCTTTTACTATTAATCCCATTTTATGTTTAATTGTGTCCATTTTTATTTTAGTTTCCTTTTTTTGTGGAAATTTCTGTAATTCTTTTTTGAGTTTCTTGTGTTCATCCTCTAATGTTTTATAAGCTTGTCTTTTCTTAGTATTTTCCTTGTATAGTCTATTATCAAACCTCTAGCATAGGCCTTCATTATATCCCAAAGATTTTGCATTGATGTGTCCTCTTTTCTCTTTTCTTTTTTTAAAAAAGCCAATTCTTTCTCCATTTTCTGTACAAATTCCTTTTCTTTTAAGTACTGTATTATTTAATGTCCATCTAGATTTCTCCTTTGGCCTTTCCATTTCATTGTCATTGGGTTATGATCTGCCCAGGTGTTTGCGTCTATGTCAATTTCTTCTATGTTAGAAGTCAATTCCATTGTCGTCCATATCATGTCTATTTTAGACCATGATGAGTGTCTATTGAATAAAAAGTGTATTGTCTATTTTTTGCATTTCTTTCTCTCTATGCAACTTTTAAGTTTATTTCCTCTATCATTTTAAAGAAAGAATTTGGAAGAATCTTTCTACTTTCCTTTGTTGCTTTTTGTGTATTGTAGTCTAATTTCTCCTCTACTATACCATTGAATCTCCCAAATATTATCATAGTCCAGTTCAATTATTTTTGTATGTAATTTTCTATAAATTTTTTCTTGGTTCTCATTTGGAGCGTATATTGCTATTAAAAGTATTTTCATATTATTATCAGTTATTTCCACCATCAATATTCTTCCATCATCATCTGAATAAATTTGCTTCGCTGGGATTGTGTCTCTAATATAGAAAACAACTCCTCTTTTCTTACATTGTGGCAATGAAGTAAATATTTTCCCTAATTTTGGCCTCATCAATATTTGTTCATGCTGTTTTTTAATATGTACTTCTTGTAAACAAATTATATCAAACTTTAATTTCTCTGATTTATGAAATGTCTTTCTTCTTTTAATAGTTTAAGTCTGTTTATGTTTATTGTAATCAATTTTTTCTCTTCCATGTTTATATTTTATAAGAAGGGTTTATTCCTCTAGTAGATCTTGGTTCACCTTGTTCTCTATATTTCACGTTGCCACCCACTGTGCCTTCTTTTTCAGTCGTTGCAAGGCTTTCCTCGTGTAGTTCAATGTATCTTCTCTTCTTGTCTCCTCGTCTTTCTCTCTAAAGTATTCTGCATGGAATAATTCTGCTTTGTCAATTGAATCTATTCTGTATTTTTGTTGTTGCCATGTAAACGCAAGGCCTTCTGGTATCAGCCTTCTGTAATTCACACCTTTCTTAAGTAATATTTTGGTCCCTAAATGATATTTTCTTCTCATCTCCCTCACTCTTCTTGGTATTTGTTTCAGAACCACAATTTCCTTATCTTTATATTTCAATGTTTTCTCTCTTGTGATCTGCAGTATTTGCATTTTAATTTATTTCTTAGTAAATCTTATGTGAACTTCTTTTGGTAGCTTGTTTCTCATTGCGTATCTTGATAAGACTTGAAATACCTTGTCTATACCATCCATCATTTTTTCTTTAGTAATTTCTAGTGCTTCTGCTAAAATTTCTATCATTTTTTCTGCCACGTTTTCTCCCTTTTCTTCTTCTATATTTTGAAATCTGAGGTAAAATTCTGATCTGTCCATCTCCCATCCCATTCCACTCTTACCTCGTTCAACCTCATCCAATCTACTGTCAATATCTCTGATTTTTTTGTCCCTTTGTTCTTCGTTTTCTTCAATTTTTTGGAGTCTGTCCTTATATTTTATCATTTGATGTATATTCTCCACTTTTTCATCTGTTTTTCTGTTCTTTGTTCAATTTTTTCTGTTCTTTGTTCAATATTTTCTGTTCTCTGTTCAATATTCTCTACTCTTTATTGTATTTTTTGAATTCCTTGCCAAATCATCTGCAATGTCACTTCCTTTTCCTTCTCTCATTCCTTCTCCCTTTCCTGTTGCAACATCATCTGTATTGATCGTTGTCCTCCAGATGGTGAAGAGGAAGGAGTCGATGTAGCAGAACCAATAGCTGTTGCCTTTCTACTCATTTCTGTGTAATGGTTGAAAAAAAAATTAAACAAGTAGAAAACCTTCAGGTTCTTCTATACCTTAATCGACTTATATGGAGGACAGATATTGTCCAAAGTAGCAATAAGAAAAAGAAAAAGAAAAAGGATCTTCAGGCTCTTATATGCCTTAATCCAATTAAATAGAGAGATATTGACCAAATTAACAATCTCCAATCAAAGAAAAAAGAAAGAAAAAGAAAAAAAGGCCAGAAAAGAAAAGGGGAAAAAAACAATAGGGAAAAATGTATATGTGTATAAAAAGTTAAAAATCCTCCAAGAGGCCACAATCCAACTAAAAATAATTAAATAAGGGGGAAGTGAAGTAACATCCAAAAAAAAAAAGGAAGAGAGAGAGAAAAAAAACAAGCTTTCTGTCTGAAAGGCAGATCCACCACTGTATTATAACCAAAACTCTTTTGTTAAATTTCAAATAATTATTTACAGCTCTCTTTCCAGAGTCACTGCAATCTTCTTCTTTTCAATCTCAGACTCCCACCACTAATAGTTTCCCAGAAGAACACCTGAATAAACAATCATGTAAACAGTCTTTGATGCTCTTCCCACTATCTTATCTATAAATAGGTTCAGAGTCCTTGGAGTGTAATACAGTAACACAGTTGTTACTTTCTTGAACCAGAGGGGGAAAAAAAGAGACAATATTTCCAGTCCACTAGATGGCAGTGTTACTTATTATCTCCACTTTCCCTTCCCTTTTTATATTCAATACACAATAAAACAAAAAGAGAAAGAAAAAAGAAAACGGAAAATAGAAAGAGAAACTTTGTACCAAAAAGGCACTAAAAATTTAGTAGTTAAGTAGATAAAATGGAAATCTCCAGTCCAATCCAGTCCAGTCCAAATTAAAAAGTAAAAATGTCCATAAACATCCACAAGTAAAAATATGTTAAAAAATAGAAAAAGTTACATTAGACTCAGGCTTAATTCTGCCGCCTAACCTCTTCTGTCTTCTGTCTTCGATTTTCATTTTCTTTTGACCTCAGAGCATTCTCTCAAATAATATATTTAAAATTTATCTCACCAAACCGACACACTTTCTTCCCAACTTCTTTCATTTCAGAGCTGTCCCAACTTCAGCAGTTTCAATGGCTGCCTCTTTGCCGCCGGAAAAAAGGGCTTCTCCTGGATCAACAAGGGACTTTGCGATGTCCCTGAGATCAGCAGGATGTGCCCTCCACTATCACTGTCTCTACGGGACGGTGAGGTCCAAAACGGACCGTCCAGAGGTGAAGATATTGATGGCAATCTTGGAGCTTCAAGATCGCCTGCCGTACCATCGCGACGCCAGCTCCGCCCCCCAGAATTTTTTCTTTTTGAGGATGTAGTTGTAAAATCAAACTCTGCTGCTTGATGTTAGGAGCCATCTATAAAACGTAACATTTTTACCTTAAATATTGGTATCAAATTATATACAGTTGATGCTTGAAATTAATCTGTTAGTCCAGTGAACCTACCAAATTTAATTACAGCAGAATACAAAAGTTGATCATATTGTATCTGCAAGAAAGTAGTTTTAAAAAGTTGAGTATCTGTAATCTAATATGACAGATACATATAGAAGTAGTTCATTTTATATATTTTGTTTCTTTTGATATTCTGATCAAAAACTGTCTGGAAATGCAAAGAACATGGTGTATTTTTATGTAACTCTTTAATTGCTGAATTGCAATTCCAAGTGGCAATAGTTTCTTTACTTTAGGTGCCAGATGACATCTTGCTGACTTGTGGCCCAACTCTTCTATCTATGAGGTCTAACTAACTCATGATGTTAGTTGGCCTTTTTCATCTTGCACAAGATTCTCTCAAAGCCTTAATGATAAAAACAGCAGAACCAGACAGGTGTGACTTCAGTTTTGTCTACCAAAAGCCACCTTTTTTTTTAATCTTCTGCAGATGACTTTGAATCCAAATACTCTTTTCATCCAGTTGAAGATTTCCCAGCTCCAGAAGAATTCAAATATTTCCAGAGAATTTATCCCAGCAAAACTAACAGAGGTAAGTACTAAACTGATGTAGTACACCACAACATTGCACTCACAGTTTACAAACTGGCAGGCTTAACAGGTGATTTAAGGACAATCCATAAGACAAAAATGCTGCCACCAACAATATGAGTCAAATTGTACTTATCATTAATTTACTTCTACAGGTAGTCCACTCATTCAGTGGCTATTTAAAGTTAGGATGGCATTGAATGAGGGGTACTTACAACAAATTCTTGTACTTCTGGCTGCTGCAGCATTCCACTGTCACACGTTCAGCATTTTTGACCTTCACTGTTGGCTTTTAAGCAAAATCAAGGGAAACTATCAAGAGGCCACAAATGGTGATCATGTGGGAGTTGCCTAACAATGCCAACTGGAACTGCTGGAATAGCCATCACAAGTTGGCACAGTCACGTGACATTGCCCCTTATGACCATGTCACTTAGTGATGCAGTTCCCAGTCCCAACTACTGTTGGTGATTGTTTCTTGGTTGTTCCAAATTATGCCAATTGTGCAGCCTTATATATGTTATGCCCACAGTTCTCAAATTGCCATGGCACCATAGTAAACTCACCAGAATGCAATGGAATTTTAAAGTTTTTGAGAGAAGTATAACTGTTCAGTATTTCTTTTAACCTAGAGATGCCATGAAAGAATCATTGAGAAAAAAAGTTTAGGAATTATTGAGCTGTGCATTTGGGTTTTGTCTTTTCATAAGGAAGAAGGAAAGATATTAGAAACCTAGATGGATATAGAGGTATCTGAAGCAGATAGACTATAAGGATGACAAACAAGCTCATGTTTTTACATAATGAAACATTTGTAGGATATGTTAATTAAAACAGGTATTTAATTTTTTTTAAAAGTGACAATAAATACTTTGGTAACATTAATAGGCCTTTCATTTTTTATGAAATGAATATACATATACACCCACCCACATACATATATATATACATACATACATATTAATTAACTTTCTTAGGATGATAACATCCATGTAAAATTTTTATTGTCTTTTTTATTTGGTGGTCATAGTTCCTGTAGAAGGAAGCACCTGGATGTATAATACCCATGTATTAACAACCTCTCTTATCTTTTCAGCTACTCGTGGGGCTCCTCCTCTGCCTCCTGTCCCTAGGTGAAAAACAACAAATGAGCATTTTTGCTTAGCACCAAAACAAATAAGACTTGTTCTTAAATTCTTTCCCCGCCTCCAAAAAAATCATTCCTCAGAAATCTGCATGAAAAATACATTCCTACTTTTTTTTAATTGCAAGAACCTGGATGGACTTATCATTACTCAACTTTGTCTATGCATTTCATTCCCTGATATAAAAAGGCATCTGTGGGCATAGCCAGGTGAGAATTTTCCTGCAGATCAATACTAATTTCCTACCTTTCCTGCTATCTTTGTCACGAAGGGGGGAAACCCCAATTCATAAACACTACAGTTCAAGAACAAGGGAAGAGTGAATGTTTCCCAGGAAAGAAAACCAAACAGAACAACAAAACTGTGGGCCAAGTTGAAGCAGTTATTTATAGATGCTTGTTTATCATAAGGAAGGAAATTGTATGGATTAGGGAACATTCATTTTTTTAGAGGGTTGTGCTATGAAAAGAATTGAAATGGCTGCTTCATTTTTCATTGTAGGCACTACATACTCAATTATTAAACGTTATAACTTAAAGCAGGAAGAGAAAGATGAACTAAATGGCATGTCTTAAAGACAGCTTAAAAATTGATAAAGCTGCACAAGAGTAGCAGTATCTGTAGAAGTGCACCAACAAAAGGGGCGAGTACAGCAGTTACCATGCTGTATTTTGGTAGAGTTCTTGTCCTGCAGATCTGGACCCATAATCTTTGATTGTCAGTTTCTCCAAAAGATAGCTGGCATCCTAAATGAAGCTTCTCAAAATGGGATTGTGTTTCTACAGAATAAAAAATACCATTGCAGTGATGAACAGATTGTAAAATCTAATAGCCATCATTGATATCTCTGTTGTATTAAAAAAAAAAAAGACATGACTGATATTGAGGCAGTAGCACCCCTTAAAGTAAAAAGAACAATGTCCTGACAAGCACTGGGGATGAAGAACTATTTTATAGCAAACTAGTTGCAATACAATGCTGGCCATAGATAATACACTGAAGATGCTACACCAGTATAGAACAAAATATACATTATGTTCCAACTTGTTAGAAGAATTCCTAATGCTTGAATGTCCTGTATCTTCAGAAGATCCATCTTGCTCTCATTAACAGAAATGCCCAACTTCATTGTCTTATCCTATGAATATCTTTCAGACATAATCAGTCTTGAGAATGTAACCATCTATTGCTGAGGGATGGCAAAAGAATGAGAAGTATTCTATTTTTTTCTGAGAAGTGGATGGGCCCTGGCTACTACCTATCCCAAGAAGAGCATCACTGATTGACTGAAGGTCCCATTGGCATACATTCCGGTCTAGTAATGGGAAACATACCTTTGATGGCAGACTTCCAGTTACAGTTTTTAAATGACACACCATTTTGTTCTAGCTCAAAGCTGATCTTTAGTGGTTAGTACTTACTTCAGTGAAACAACTTTGAAAGTGATAGAAACTGGTGAAATCCCTTCATATTTTATTTTTGCTGGTTGTACACAATTGACAAAGTTTTCTGTGGTTCTTGCACAGACATTTTTATGAGGTGGAGGGTTGTCAGTTATGTTTGTGATTTTTAGGATGGTTGTTAACTCCTTTGCAAGAGTGTCACTAATTCCAGCTAGGTCTGTTAGTGGTGTCATAAGAAATTTGATATGCTGGCCTTGTCTCTGAGATCAAAGGAGGTATTTACATTTGGTGTTTTCCAGTATCAGAAAAAGGCCAAGTATGGATTGCACATCTGCTTCTCAACACAGTAGTTTACACTGCTGAAGAGTCCCCTATGGGGATGCATCTCTCCCTCTCCCTCTTCATCTCTCTCCATATAAATATGTTGGAAAGCAGATTCTAGCAGTAAAAATGCCCAATTCTGGACTAGACACCACTAAGCAGACTGAAGCAGAAGCAAAATTGTCCTCTCCTCTTATCTCATGCTCTGCAGGTGGTTGTAACATCAAGCCTAGATTGCTTGTTGGTGTTTTGCCTTATACAGTAGTTCTGTTATGTGATTGGTACCAGATTTATTATAATTATTGTGTGTATTTACTCTTAAAAATGTGGCGTTGGAAAATTTGTGTTATAATGATAAATATTGATCTATTTTGTATGTTGTAAAAAATTTGTAGGCTTGCTAGCCATACACTACAAAAATTCCTTTACCACCTACTTATTTTTTTTTATTATTATGATGGAAATTTGTCTGCTTTTAAGTTAATGACTGGGCAGTCTCTCATGTTGAGGGACTAATGCTTGGTCAGAGGAATTTCTTTTTTTCTTCTGGAAGAAAATTAAAATCTTATCCAGCATAACTTGCTGGGAAGAGAAGTTAAATGCACTGTGCATTTTGTGGAAGGGTATTTTTTTTATTATTATGTTCTGTATAATGTTGGCTTCCAGTAAATATACCCTTTAGGAAGCACTGCGAAGGGGGTTCTTAAGCTTAAAATGGCAGTCAAATGGAAACTGAATACAAGAGGCATAGGGTCATACTTGCATGTTCTGGTCCAAAGCACTGCTTTATTTCTTCTTGTTGCCTCTTGCCCATACTCCTCCCTGGGCCAAGCTATTTGGTGGTTTAATTACATAAGTGGACAAGATGTATTTGCTTTTCCTTCCTAAGGCAAGAGTTTTCTACAAGGTGAATTTAAACACATACATTTTCATACACATTCTGAAAACATTCAGAGAAACCATATATTTCCAGCTAGCATTACCAAGGTAAAAATCTTAATTCTCTTATAAATCAGTTTCACCAGTCTAGTGCCCTCCCTCCCATTTGTGTTGTTTGCAACATCCAATAATTCTAGCCAAGAATTAGTTAAAACTGATGGCAATGGTAGTCTATCATCTGTGAGATCCATCTTAGGGGAGACTGCCTTATGTCGATTTTGAACTTACACAGTCTTACTTGCTCAGAAAATCTATTTGTATCTAGAAAACTAAATTTGTGGCTTATCAGTCTTCATCCCAGTCTTCTTTCTTACTTGCTATTGTTTTAGTGCAACTTAAAGTAGAATATTAGGATATGTTTTACACTCTTTTCTTACCTCTATTTTTAAGGATGGTATAGGACAAAGTATATACTTTTATTCTTCACAGTGTATCTGACCTTTTCTCAAGATCTGAAATGATCAAAATGTCAGTTCAGTAATATCTAGTTTCTTTAGCTGACCCAAGAATTTTTAAGTTTTATCTGTCTGATTTCTTGAGGCAATTCCATAGTTTTATATTGTATATCAACAAATAAGCCCATACAATGAAGATTTGAAAAACTCTATATGTACAAGAGATACACGGTGATGCTGTGAAGGCTAATTACATCTACCAGTACAAAAACAGGAACCGTTGCAAAGAACTGTGTGTCATGCTATTCTGTAATTGTAAGTTTCAGATGTTGTGAACATGAGTTTTAAGAATTGGGATTTTCTCTTATTTTTTATGGTTTAGGAGAAGGCGTTTGTAGCTTTTTAACACTCGCCATAATTAGCAGATTTTATGCAGCCCTTCTCGTTGAAATGTATCAATCTTTCACTGCAACTGCAAATATGCCAAGGAAAAGGCTTTTATAGGGGGTGTAATGTTTATGTTGTTTAACAGCAAATGCTTCAAGCTTCATTCATGGTGCCTTATCCTTAAATGGCTCCCAATGCAGTTTTGTGTCTCTCTGGGCACACAAATTTGGATATTGCAATCTTCATGCACACACTGTCTGCTCAGCAGTTTCATTTCTATTTACTGCAGAAACACTACTGAGTAATTCCTGTAGTTTCAAGAACCAGAATTTGACTCTGTTGCATTGTTGCTTTGTTTCTAGATCTGATCTTTCTCTTTCACAGAAAATGTCCTTTTGGAGTTTTTTCTTTGCAAGTGTTTCAAGTAAATTTGTTTAGGTTGTTGGTGGTGAAAGAAGTCTTGAGTCCATTGCAAGGGCACATGTGGACTTGTTTTAAAGACAAAAAAATCTTATTGGGACTTGCATGTAATATTCTTTCATAATTTTATTGCCCTGATTAAATAACTGTGAGGACTCTCTTGATGTGGCATTAGGAGGAGTTTCATTTTTAACTCATTTTGATAATTTTCACATTAAACAGTCAAATACTTCACATTCACCTAAATTCCAAAGACTGTGACATATGATGATAAGTATACTGTAGATCGGTGTTTCTCAACCTTGGCAAAGATATGTGGACTTCAACTCTCAGAAAGCCAGCCGGCTGGCTGGGAACTGGAATTCAAATTGCCAAGATTGAGAAACAGTGCTGCAGATCATTTTCCTATATTTTTTAAAAATATAAAAAGTATAAAAAGTTATTTTTTAAAATTGCTTTCTCCTAGTGGGATTTTTCAAGAACTGTTGCTTCTCAGTTTTCTTTTTCATTTGCAGGGGACAATAATTACTGTATCAATCAATAGGAAGGATGGCTATACAACTTCCTCACAAAATTAGACGTCATTGCTCATTTGGGCTCATAATGCTCCCAGTACAATACAATTACATAGCTCTGAATGGGAAGATCATTCCCTCTTCCTCTTCAATCTGTATCATTAATCAGCATCTTGCTTTTAACATGCAGATCAATCATGTTCCGTACAGTTGAGATGAGAATAGCCTGTGAAGATAGCATACGCTGAAAAGTTGGTTTCAGGGGAGGAGAAAAATATACTACTTTTATTTCATAGTGGCTATGTTTGATAATGCCTCCTCTTTTAATATTTCACTACTTCATAAGACACTGTATCTGAACCACAGAAGTGGTGCTGTCTCTTATTAAAATTGTAGCTGCATTGACTGATGCAGAAGTGAGTCTGTGTCCATGATCTAATAAATTAATCAAATACAAATACTGTTTTTGCGATTCGTTCTCTGTTTAAGCACATATGACACTGAATATGTCAAGTATTTTTATTTATATTCCATTTTATTGGCTTAGTGCTATTTGAGATTTCACAAATTGGTTCCCAAGAAATTCACACAACCTGCCTTTGGAGACTTTTGAGGAAACAAATAAGAGCAAACTAAGAACTCTTTGCATTTACCAATTTCTAATATAACTCTACAGTACAATTAATAATTCTACAGTATAATTTCCACTATGATATATTTCATTTTATTTTCATTTATTTTTCATTTATTTTTCTGATTGTCAAATGCAGGGTAGGCCATAGGACTCCCCTTTTTTTCCTGCCCTTTTTTTTTTGAAGAAATTGAAGAAAAAGAAAAAGGAAGTGATAACTTCCTTTATTGTATAGATATTCTTCAATTAACTACTGCCTCGTTCAGTGACCATTCTAACTTATAATGGTGCTGAAAAAAGCATCCCAGGGTCAGCTGATTGCCATTTGTAACATTTCCAGTCAGCTTCCGCCCAGCAAAGTCAACTCGGAAGTCAACAGTAAGTTGCAAGTTGTGGAGATGGGATATCATGTTTAATGATTGCAGGTGATTTGCTTAACAATTGAAGTAAAACTTATGTTTGTAGATTGTGATCATGCAATGTTTCACTTAATAGTGCTGCTTAATGATGAGAGGTCTCAGTTATGATTGTTACATGAGGACTATCTATACTATACTATCTATACTACTATACTATCTATACCAGTGACGGTTAACCTTTTTGCCGTCGTGTGCCAAAAATGGGGGGAGTGCAGGGGGTTTGCGTGTGTGTGTGCCCACACCCATAATTCAATGTCCCCCACACCATGCCCCCCCGTGCATGTGCGCGAGACGCCCCCTTCGTGCCTCCCCCGCTTTTGGCACACGATGGCAAAAAGGTTACCTGTAGGCCTGGTAGGGCCGTTTTTCACCCTCCCCAGGCTCCAGAGGCTTTTTTGGAGCCTGGGGAGGGCGAAAACAGCCTTCCCCATCCCCCTGGAGGCCCTCTGGAGGCCGGAAACAGCCAATTTCCTGACTTCTGGTGGGCCTGGAAGGCCCAAAACTCAGCTGGCTGGTGCGCGCATGCACACTGGAGCTGACCTAGGGCAACGCTCACGTGCCCACAGATATTGCTCTGCATGCCACCTGTGGCACCCGTGCCATAGGTTCGCCATCACGGATCTATACAATGATTTCCCAATGGTACTCATATTTTAAAATTATTTTTAGGAGTACTTTGATACATCTGGAAGAGAAAGACTTGTATGTTTTTAAAGTCCTATTTGTTTCCTATCAAACTATGACAGGTACTGTGATTAAAACAATAGCACTTGCTACTCTAAACTTTGAATCTGATTTATTCTGAAAATAGATTATGTAGCCTATGGCGCTAATGTATCAGGCAATTGGTGAAAATGGCAGGATATGCTGTTATATTTGAAAGATTATGTGGTGATAAAAGGCTGAAATGTATAGATACACCAGCCAAGAAATAAATGCTGTAAAAAGTCGTGCCACTAATTTAGTTCTTCCCAAGTGCTCTTGGACTACAGCCGTCATAATAAATTACCAGGTTTACTCGCATATTGTATGGAAATTATAGTTCTAAACATCTAGAGAGCATTGTCTCTGCTCTGCTACAACTTCCATTTTTTACTTCAAAGTGGAAACATTAGATAATTTTCGCAGGCTTCCAGACATTTATAATGCAATTTACAAAATTCCAAACCCCCCAAAATTAAGCTCCTACAGCTTGTATAAGCATTCTCCTTCCCGCTAGAAAAAAAAAATACGCAGAGCGCGCTCTTTTTTTGACTGCTGGTTCCCTTTTATTTTGGCGCAAGGTTCGATGGGAAATGTAGTTTTATTTACTAAGTGGCAAATTTTGGATTCTGTAAAAGGCTGCTTGCTTCTGCTTTCTTAACCGGGGGAAAGAAGATGCTCCCTGGGAGGCTGTACTGCCCTATTTTTTATTTATTTTTTTTAATGGGAAAAGAAGGGAGGGGAGACGAGTTAAGCGGCAAGGAGAGCGACGTAGAAGAGGCAGGGCCAATGGAAAAAAAATGCGTTCGGCGCGAAGAGTGGCGATTGGTTGGCAAGGAGCGGCCACCTCTCGGATTGACCAATCGGCAGGACCGAACGACTAGAGCGCGCGCGGAGAAATTCCGCCAGTCAGTCTTGGGGAAGAAGTGAGCAAGCGACGAGCGCGATCCGACGAGCTTCCGAGGATTCAGTTTATGGTGGGTGCTGTATCTCGGGATCAGTCGGGAAAGGGCGGTATAGAGCTTGAGGAGGGGAACTTTCTGTATGCGGGAAAGAATCCGCTTTCCATGGCAGGATTTGAAACCTGAACATGCTGCCTGCGTGTCTCTCTCCCACCTCCACCGCGCCACCCGCCCTTATATATTCCCCGTTTCATCGTAGCAATTTTTTTTTTTGAATACTGGCGGTGGGGGTTAATTCTGTCAGAAAAGATAGACGTTGTGGTAGAATGGGGAGGGCATAAATTGGAGACGGCCACGCTAAGGAACACGCGCCATTAAAGCCTATACCTTTCCCGGTAAACGCGTGGCCGGTCTGCGCTTCCGTTCCCTCTTAAGCGGCAGCGATTCGGGGAGGGCGATCCAAAATATATAGATGCAGATATAGATATCGTGGCGTAGGAAGAGGCTGGTTACCCGTTCCCTCATGCGACTCCTTCCATGAAAAAGTAAGCCAGCCAGCCTTATTTAGCTTGATATCTTCAGGGCATGTTGTTGCAACATCCGAGGCAAAGGCCACGTTGGCTATAGATAGAAAGAAGGGGTTGTAATCCGGAGAGCACCAATTTTAAAACTGCCCAACAGCCAAAGCTCAATGGATTTACTGTAAAACACTAAAATAACGCAGTCTGAATAAAAAATGTGTACAATAAAATTCAAAATATAGGCATAGCGTGGAAAAATAAAAGGTCTGGTGCAAAAAAAAATGATGCTAATGTGGATGTCAATTGAACTACTCTTGGAAGGAAATTCCATAAATGGGTTGCTACCACTGAAAAAGCTGTCCCCCTTTTAAAGGCCTACCTCATTTCCTTTGGGAAAGGTCTTCATTTAATTATTTTAATGTCTGGGTGAAAATATATATTGGAGAGTTGAGAGTTTTAAAAGTTTAGTTTGAAAGTCCATGTGTTAGTATCTAGGACCATTCTGAAGCCAAAGTGCTATTTCTAAGTTTTAAAGCTAAGAATTAAAATGGGAGAACTTTTTCTTGCTGTTTTTCATTTAACTCATGCTGTCTACTAGTGGATACATTTATATGAAACCTCCCTGTTTGGGAGTATTTCAACACTAGAGCTTGAACAAGCAAATGGGGCGTGTTATGCATCTTTGTAATATTTGATAGATTTAATAAGTTGGCCTCTATCAAAATTTAAAGCTAGGATGAATGCACGTTTTATGATAATGTTTAGGATTTTATTACATTTAACAAGTGTACAAAAGAAGTAAAGGATAAGGGAAGGATAAGTACACAAGGGATGAAGAATCAAACTCTGGGTGCAGAATAAGTGTAATTAAACTTGAGAACCAAGATACACTCAGAAGAGTGGGACAATACAACAGATCCCCACAACTCATGCAAAAATCCCTGGTGATTTCATGGATATATCAATGTACTTTTACTGGTATGGAAATGGTTGGCCACTGTCTTATAGGATTATTTTTAAATTTCTCAGCCTAGTCTTGAGGTGTCATTCTGGTCTCCCTTTCAAGTATTAGCCAGGTTTGACACTTCTCTGAAATCAGACAAGTTTGATTAATGCTGCCACTTAACTGAGCAATACAGTGGAATACTTAACAGTGAATACTGTTAAGAAAAATGTGTACTTTTAAGTTGGTATGGAGGTCCTGCACTTTAACCCTGACTGGGAAGGGCTTGGCTGTCCCTGTTTGGGGGGGGGGTGTATGGAATATTCTATGCTTTAATCCATTTTGATTTTGTTGATGTAGGAAAAGAAGTATCAGCAGGAGACAAAATACTTGGTCTAGCTACCTTAGAAACTATTTGTAGAGTATTAGAGATTTCTAGAGAACACTTTGCTTACTTTGAATACTTTTTTTCTATCTTTGGTTCTAGTATGTCCATCATGCCCAGTACCAGGTCACAGTCCCGGAGCCAGAAGATTATAGACTTTCCAAAGCGAAAATCAGTCAGGGCACTTCAGAAATCTTTAGAGAAAAAGAATGGTTCCCATCTAAATCCAGCAACAGTCTCTTTGTCGTCTTCCCCAAAGCAGGTCTTACCTCTCAGTCCCCGCAAACGCCTAGGTAAGTTGTTTTTCCTTATACCTCCCAAATATCGTAGCATATTGTTGAATATCTGCATGTGTAGATCATTTTCTTTAAAATTAAGGTAATAGAAAGGGTTGACAAATTACAGGTAGTCCTTGACTTACAACAGATCATTTACTGACTGCGGCAGTGAAAAAAGTGACATAACCATTTTTCACACTTATGAATGTTGCAGCATCCCTATGGTCACGTAATTTACATTTGGATGCTTGACGACTAGGTAATATTTATGATGCTTATAGTGTCCTGGGGTCATGGGATCCCCTTTTGGAACCTTCTGACAAGCAAATTCAATGAGGAAACCAGATATCACTTAACAACCATGTTACTAACTTAATGGCTGCAGTGATTCACTGAACAAATGTGACAAGAAAAGTTGTAAATTGAGGCAAAGCTCACTTAACAAATTTTTCACTTAGCAACATAATTTCTGGACTCAATTGTGGTTGTAAGTTGAGGACTACATGTAATTGCTTATAAATAGAAAATTTCCAAAATATACAAAACCAAAGTAGCCAGAGACTATTAAAAAGTACTATGATTTGACCAAGTCGAATGGTGAAATTAGACCAGGGATCTGCAACCTTAAACACTCGAAGAGCCATTTGCACCCATTTCCCATAGAAAAGAAAACACCAGGAGCCACAAACCTGGATGGGCGTGGCCAACTTGATGTCACTCCCACTCAGTCACATGACACACACCCCAGCCAAGCCTACCCAGCCAGTCATTAGGGCAGAGAACCGATTGTTAAAAAACACCGGAGCCACAAAACCCTTTTGACATTTAAAATGATGTCCTCTCCCTCTCTGTATCTCTCTCCCCCTCTCCGTTTATCTCTCCCTCCTCTCTCCATGTATCTCTATCTGCCTCCCTCTGTATCTCTCTCCTCTCTCTATGTATCTCTACCACTCTCTATCTCTCCTTCTCCCCCTCTCTGTATCTCTCCCCCTCTCATTCTCTCTGTACCTCTCTCATTTTCCCTCTCATTCTTGCTCGCTCACTCTCCCTTCCTAGATTTGCAGATTGCCCTTCTTTTTCACCACAACCCCAGTCGCCAAGTCTCACTACCTCTCCCTTCCCATGTACTATTCGCGCCCTGGCCTTTCTGTGGGAAACTCCTCACATTTACCCATCACAACTGGCCATCAATGCCTGCCCCCACTCGCGTGGTTAGGAAAGAGGGGTGGGTGTCGTCATTTCCTCGCAAGAGCTGGAGACTTGGGGGATTCTCCATTACAGCTTTAGCGCCTCTGCTCCAGCAAGCTTGCCTTGGGGGCATTTCAGCCCCATTCAGCCAAATTCAGCAGGATGAATGTCAGGGCTCACTCGGCTGCAGGAAAAAGTGGAGCGCTTCACTTTTTTCACTGCTGCACAAGGCACAAGAGCAGCGGGCAGGCCATGGGGGTGTATTGGGTCTTACTAACGCCAAAAGGAAAGCCAGCCGGGCTTCTACCTTCCTCATGCTGCCCCCTTCTTTTTTTTGGCACTGCCAACGAGGGAGGAGGAAGGTCACTTGAAGGAAACCTGCCGCGGCTTGCGCTCATTCCTCAACGCGCGTGCACACATACACTGACCCCTGGGGTGGGTGTGCGAGGTTTGGAGGGGCCAGCCCCCTTTTCCCGTTACCCTGAGCTTCTTAAAGCCATGACTTGGCACTGCGGGCCCATCCCCCTTTCCATTGTCCCTTCCTCCTGGATCCCATTCCCACTCTGCCAGCTCTCGTGTTAGTGACGCCGGTGTTGGTCACGGCCGGGTAAGGCAAGTGTCTCGAGACAGAGAGCAGGTTGAGCATCTCCCCAAGTGACCAAGGCACACCTAGCACCAACAAGGGCCCCAAGCGACCGTGGCACGCCCAGCACCAACAAGGGCCAGTAAGAGTGAGGCACTGGAAAATCAGCCCCGACTGCTTCTCCATCCCCTGCCATCGCCCTTACGTTCTCAGACCACGCGAGGAGTGAATGGGAGCGGAGGGCAAGGGGAGCAAGTGATGGGACAAAGAGCCACAGCAGAGGGCCCAAAGAGCCTCGGGTTGCCAACACCCGGATTAGACAAATTAAACTTGCTTATTCAATTCTTTGGCATTCTAATTCTGTAAAAGCACAGACTATTATTGTGGGGAATGTTAAGTCTCATACTGTATATAGATTTAAGCACATAACAAATAAAAATGCTAAATATTATCCTCTGATTAATCTTTACAACTATTAAGATTTGTTAGATTTATGTTATTTTTCCTTCTGGAGTTTAAGTCTGTATGCATAGCTTCCACCTCCATCTTCCCCTACCATAATAACCCTGCTAGGTAGGCTGGAAGGAGAGGAGGATACTAGCCCAAAAATACTAAGTGAATTTTTCTGATTGAAGATTAAGTTGATTAAGTCATCTCCCATGTCCTAATCTAGTATCCTAATGATTATAACAGAATGGCTTGCTCTGCTAGCCAGCTAGCTCTTTGTTACCCAACTAAAAATTAGAGAACTAATTTATGCAAAATGAATTAATAAATCTCTTGGACAATACTGGAGAAAATTACCGTATTTTTTGGACTATAAGATGCACTGGAGTATGAGGCGTACCTTAGTTTTTGGGGAGGAAAATAAGAAAAAAGCTGATTGGGGTGGATCGCCCTCCTGGAATACCCCCAATCAGCTGTTCCCAGAAATGAACTTTAGCAACAGGTTCGTTGGTTGTGAGCTCTGCGCCTTGCTTTTTTTTCAGCCTCTCAAAGGGGGGTTTCAGAGGCTTTTTTTTTTCCAGCCTCTGAAACCTCCGTTTCAGAGGCTGGGCAGGGCTACATTCAGACTATAAGACACACCCAGATTTTCACCCTCTTTTTGGGGGTAAAAAGGTGTGTCTTATACTCCGAAAAATATGGTAGTTCTAATGACATTTCTATAGACTTATTTACAAAGAACTGAGTTTCAACTTTTTTAAAATTATAAATCCAACTATTTTGAACTTTACTATTGCAAGAAATGACCAACTAATGAATTAAAAAGAGTGAATCATTAAAAAGTTCACAATAGAATGTTTCCTTGGGGCTCCGTCCATAGCCTCTGAGATTGTACTATTTTAAAAAGATAATAACCTTGAGTGTCTTAAAATGAGACTTTGAATAAAAGGACAACTTTTTAAAGAAGTATCTGTGTAAATGTCTGAATTTCACCTATATTTTTATATTTATTTTCTATATTATCATTGTTTCCTGTAGGTGATGATAATCTTTGCAATGTTGCCCACTTGTTACCTTGTACCCCAACTAAGCAGAGTAAAAAAGAAAACGGCTTTCCAGCAACTTCCCCCAGGGCCCAGACTTTACTCTTCGGTGAACATTCAGGCTGCAGGACTCCCACCAAGTTCAGCAGTTTAGTTCAGTCTCCAGAACAAAGGAGCCAAGAAACACCCACTACTATGAAGTGTTACTCTCTTAAAAAAGAGCGAGTACGAACTCAGCTGTTTAAGCCAGAAGGTATGTAAAAATGGCAGGACCTATTGTTTTAATCTGTCTTTTCCAAGGAACTTCAGTATAAAAAAAATCCTTCAGTTCTATATTATTTTATTTCTTTATTTAGTTATTCCATTTATATAGCTGCCTATCTCAAGAAAGCGACTTGGGGTGGCTAACAACAATTTTAAAAACCAGCAAAAACTAACAAAAATAGGCAATTACCCACTATGGTAAAAGTGAAAATAAACAAGCATCAATACAAATTCAATGTAAAAGTTTTACAAAAATAAATATAATACTTATATTAGCATATTATTATTTCTGTTATTATATAGAATGGGAAGACTAAGTGTGGCTCTGTCACAAATAAATGAAATTCTAAGGTGATTTTATTTAGGAATCAACAATACTGTGAAAAAGATTTAGATTTCTGTTAAAAATAGCATCACAAACTATAGTTGAATGAATTCATTTGAACCTTCAGATTTTTAGTTCAGATATTGCTAGAAGACAAGAAATAAAAGTCTACTGCCCTTAGTCATCAATTATGTGTTATTAGGGGACATTCCATTAACATCTGCCAAAGCATTGGTTGCTTCTTCCAAAAAGATATTTCTAAATTTTGTTTGAATTGTTAAGTATTCTTTTCCTTGGTTGGCTGAAAAATAATGACCTTTTTTTGTGACCTGTAGCCAATCTATCATTTTGCTTTTCCTTCAATATTTTTCTGACTCCTGTGTGGCCCTTCGGAAAAAGAAAAAGGGATGAAAGTCCTCTACTTTCCAGGTATCTTAACTAAAAATAAAAAGAAAGGAACTACTATGAAAATAGTAACAAAAAGAATACTTTTCCAAGCTAAAATAGGTAGATTACTTTGAAAGGTTGAAAACAGTAGGCGAATAGAGTACAAAAATATTTTTTAGTGGGTGGCTTGAAGGAAACTGGGAAGCCAGCGAATTAAAACTAAAAGAAAACGAGTGTGAAACAACTGTAGGAGGGGAAAAGGATTATGCATATGATGACAAATTAGAAGTAATATATGTGCATGGGGTGGTGAGTGTGAAAGAGAAGAAATGGATTATTAGAATAGGAGGAGCTGTTTTGAGGGGAATGAGTTTTAGAGCTTTAAATTAGTATTGATACTGAGGTTGTGTATGGAAGAAAACAATTTACTATTAATTTTCTTATTTATGAAAAGTATTCCTAGGGGAAAAAATTAAAAATACTATTTGGAGAAATTGGTTTGCCTCACAGTGAAAAGGATATTTTGATAAGGTAAAGAAGATTTAATGTATAAAGGTATCTTCTTAGATATTTTCTAATACATTTTCTAAAAAATACATTGTGATGTTATAATAACTTGTGTGATTTTTTCCCCCCATGTCATCATGGTAGCCATTTTATTTCTGTGTTTAACAAACATTCCCCAAAATCATAATGTATTCACAAGCCCTAAAATTCCTGTACTAAAAATTAGAATGAATTTGCTGGGCATGAAACCAATTTCTCCTCTTCATTGATCATATTTATTTATAGAATCCTATTTCACTGATCTTACAGCTGCAGACAGTGTTAGAAAGTGAACATAATATACTAACAGTATCAAACAGATAAAATGCAATATTTGTATCTTATTAATCTGATAAGAATCTATGTGATTGAGCAATCTATTTCATTATTACCAAGAACTCAGTTAAAAGTATATACAGCTAATTTAATAGCAAAACTTTACCTATTATTTCTTTTTCTAGAAATCGTATGCTGTCATCTACTGTGTCGAGACATGTTTTTGTCTTATGATAGCTGTTTGTTTTAATGCAGGCACCTATTATCAACAGGCAAAGAGTCTCCTTCATACAGCTGTTCCAGACCAATTGCTTGCAAGGGAAAAAGAAACAGGTGTCCTGCAACGATTCCTCCTGGAACATGTGTGCAGGAAGAAGCCTGGAAGCCTTTATATATCTGGAGCCCCTGGCACTGGGAAAACTGCTTGCCTCAACAGAGCCTTGCTTGATTTGAAGGTAACTGCTGGATTTGACCATGGGTATTAAATGTTCTTGAGATCAGAGTGATATGAGACCCTGGGTTGGCTGGTAAAGTGAGAATGCGCTATCTGTCTTTTTTAACTTGTAATATTTTATTTTAACTTTGTTCTTAACTCAGTTTTAACTCTGCTGTATGTGTGCGTTTATACCTCTTTTTATGTTTTTATTCTAAACTGCCCAGAGTCACTTAGTTGCAATATTCAATGGGTGTGATTGATAGGTAGATAGGCAGGTAATTGGCAGGCAGACATTGGCCCTTGCTTAACAGTTCAGGCTAACAGGTGTAGTGTCACTGCAAATAGTCCTTGACTTACCGCCATTCTCCATTGTGGCGGGGAAGATCATCCAGGATTGGGTAATGCTCTTGCTTCTCTGCTTGGAGACCAAGTTAATTTTTCTTAGCCACGCCTACTCTGCCTGGGTGCTCCCCAGTTCGACTCGGTCTTCTAGCAAGCTGAGGCTGAGAAAAAAGAGGCTCACCTTTCCTGGAATTTTTCTTCACACCGATCAACGGAACGTCTTCAATTCCTTACCGAGTCACACTTGGTGATCGCTAGGGAGCGATGTGGGAGTTCGGTTCGCTGGTAATTCTCCCTGCCAGCTTGAGGATCAGCCGAGGCCCCTGCCAGTCCCGCGCTTAGCGGAGGGGGCCTTGCCTGTCATGGCCAACCCCTGGCAATCGTCAGTGAACGAAGAAAGGGGCTCAGTCACTGTCTAGTTCGTCCAGACACACTGATTGCGGCGAGCGCTGTTTACGCCAGAAGGGCCGCGGCAGGAGCGCTCATGACGAGCCAGTCTGCTTCATTTCATGTGGAAAGCAGCTGCCGAGTTCGGCATCATCTTAGCCGTGGCAGGAGAGCTCTTGGAGAGCCAGGCTGCCTCATTCCACAGGAGGATAACAGCAACAGTGCTAATGGCTTCATACAGCCACAACTGAAGCCTCCCTTCCTGCTTGAGCACGGGAGAGGTCAGCGCAACCATTGTCATGGCAGGAGAGCTCTTTGAGACACTCTGCCTCACCCGCCGAAGATACAGCGCCAACAACACCATAGAGACCGAGGCAGAAGCGCTCAGACGAGCCAGTCTGCCCATTTCATGAGGTAAGGGGCTTCAGTTGGTCCAGAATGCGGCCGTGTGGGGGATTATGGGAGCGACAAGGCGCTCCCACGTGACACCTCTGCTGCGCAAGCTGCGCTGGCTTCCTGTGGTCTTCAGGGTGCGCTTCAAGGTGTTAGTGACCACCTTTAAAGCGCTCCATGGCTTAGGACCTG
>JANHZT010005081.1:618471-630260 GCA_032468215.1 Stegonotus admiraltiensis
CTGGCTTTAAGGGCTGCTGAGCACTGGGGCGCGCGCGCTGGCCAGCGCACCGTTGCGTTCCCTCCTCCTTTCCTCCCCTCCGTCCCACTCGGGTCAGGCAGCCGTTCGGTGTGACTTTGCAGAGCTGGGACCCCCAGAGTGTGTGCTTCTGTCTTCGTCAAGACGAGGCTGGTTTTGGGGGAAGAGGAGGTGTTGGCGAGAGTTTTGTGCATGCCCTAGTAACTCAAGAGAGGGAGAGGGATCTGCTTTCCAGGTAAGAGTTTTGGTTACCTGCGGCTCTTCCTTTTGCAGACTTTGTTCTGGATATGTGTTTGGAAGGCAACGGGAGAAAGGGAGACCTGTCTTTATTTTTCTTCGTTCCCTGCACGCTAATTTAACGGCTGGAGGGGGAAAGTCTCTGTCGTTTTTGTCTTGTTTTGTTCCTTCCGATCGAAGTCTAGGATTACATAGCAGCCCCCCATCCCTTTTCCTCCTTCCACGCTCTCTGTTTGTGCCCCATAGAGTACCTGTTTGAAGTTGAATGGGGTTGCTTTTCTTTCCCCCTCAGTGTCCCCATCCCCCCAATTTCGTTAATAGTCTTTTACTTCTACACTGAAATCAGAGGAGATTGTCGATTTCGGAAAGATCTTTCTGGGGGATTTTGCAATTGCTGATAGTTTCCTGAAGTTGTAATTACTCTTCAGATCTATTTTGGTGAATATAGCTGTTCAGAGGTAATATTACACGTTCCAGTTTGTGGCACAGTGAAGGTTGCGTTATTTTATTTGTTCTACTTTTCCACTCCCTACTTTTTGGGCAGTTTCCTAATAAATCTTAACTGTTGCTTTCAGTCCTCCTATTCAGCTGTCATGGGGCTGCTCTCCCCCCCTGCTGCTGTCTGCTGCAAGGGTTAATGGGGCCAACTGTAGATGGGGATTTTGCCCTGTAGAATCTGATATTCTTGTCATCAGGCACCCCTGTCCTTCCTTTGGCCTATTGGCCTCTTCACTGTTCTTGGAGAAAATTTTTGGTGTGTGAGTATGGTGGGATTTTCTCAGCAGGGACACATCCCAAGATTTGAGCTGCTGGTTTGTCCTGATCTCTCTGCTCATTAAGTGGCAACTTTATAGTGGGAGCCACATTTGAGGGTAAATTTGAACTCAGTGGGAGTGAATCCAGAGTAGGCACAGACAGGACTACACCGCAAATCTTTTGACAATATCTCCACAGAGTGAAGGAAAGCACTCGGAGGAGAGGGAGACTCCCTGTTTCTTTTCTTTGAGCAATTCCCAAAGTTTCTTTCCTTTCAGATCTTGAAAGAAATTGCTGATCTGTTTTCCAGTGCCACGTGTGGGTGTGGCTGGCAATTCTGCTGCTTCTAAATGAAGTTTTGTACTTCACATTATTGGCAAGGGAATTCCGGATCCTCCCCCTCCCCATTATACTTCTGTGCAAAGGTTCTGTTTATGTGATTCCTTCTTCACATTTAAAATTCAAAATGCTGTAGAAATACCTCTGGTTGTGCCACTTCTCTGATACAAAGTTTTTGGCCTTTGTAGGAAACCTTGGAGTCAAAATAAAAGACAGAGCCAGTGATGTCTGTCTTGCCAAACTACCAGTGGTTGGTCGATCTGTGGGTGGAAAAACAAGACCATGGCTTAGCTTTCAAGAGGATGTTTCCAACTTGGTCTGTGTTTTTGCAGTGTGTGAGCAGGCTTGTGGGTGTGAAATTGGAGCCGTGGCTCTCACATATTTTTTCATGCCCAGGTTTCAGAATTGGGATATCTAGTCCTGTGGGGTTTTGGACTAAGCAAAAGTTTGGATACTGATTTTTTTTTTTTGCATGTCTAGCACTAAGATGTGGTATTATGCGTGACCAAGTCCCACAGGTGGCTTGCATGGCAGCTGTGAAATGGGTTTAACACTTAGGGAAAAAATAGGTTGGCAGCTAAATCCCACTTAAGATGGTCAGCAGCTGTGTGGAAGCAAGGATGGTTACCAGTCTCAGCTTGTATTAGAAAAAAGAACTCTTAACTTATGATCGGGTGCTTTGCTGTCAGTCATAAAAGGTAAATCTGTAAAGAGGGAAGCAGTCATCCATTTAGAGAAATTAACAGCTGGTTTGGCTTCAGACATCAGGCAGGAAGAGAAAGAGCAGGTTTGGGGTATGTATACATCTGTGTTTGGAACTGTGTTTAATTCTCCCAGCTTTACAACTTTGTTCAGTTTGGATAGTTGAGGTCCTTAGCTGAAAAGAACTCTTGAATGGCATGAAGATGGAGTTTTTTACATGTCTTTCTTATTATAGAATATTAATAACAGTGATGGGAATCCTTACAGTTTACGGTATGTAGCATGATCACAAACTGCTTCAAGTTCAATGTCTTAGTATTCTTAGCATATTGCAAGTAAGGGTGGGAAACAGAATATTTCTGCTTGTATACAGGGGTTTGTGGCTAAGGAGAGAGTTGGACCAGAGATCTTGATGTTCTTAATTTATAGAAGTAGTTCAATTTTTAATTTTTTTTTTGTTTTTAAAGCATTCCAGGTTTTATTTTTCTGGCAATTTGAAAGCACCAGAACAGTTTAAGATGTAAGTGATATGCAAACAGTGAATAAGTAGCATATTTCTAAATTACACACATTTCTTCTCTTTTTTAAAATCCAGTTTTATCAATTATGTATCTTTCCTTTTAAAATATCAGTTGAGTTTCACAATTTTTAAACTTAATTTTATAATGTATATTACATGAAACCCTTCAGAATAATTACCTGGTGTAATTGTTAACTTTCTGTCTAACAACCAACGTCTCTGACAATCGTGAATATGCAAGACTTCAAATCCTATTTGGGAAGCAAGTGCCTTTAAAACAAGTTCTTTTTCATAATTTCTGCTAGGATTGTAAAAGAAGTCTGCTCCTCGTATGGCCTTGCAGGATCAGTTGAATTAAATACTGCCTATGTGGTAATTCAAACTACCGGTATCATGGACATGGCAGAAATCATAAACTTATAAAAATGCCTTTGTGCAGTCAGATCAAAAATGATCTCCACCAACAATGATTTGTCACATTTCCTTGAAGAGGACAGGAAGCCTATAAGGAAATCTTGGTGGAGACAGGCTTTCTTATTCCCGTAAAGAGTCATTAAGGACAAAGGGTACATCTACATCTGGATATTTCCTTTTCAATTATTGTGGGAGAAGGGAAATAAATGCTAGAATCCTGGTTCTAATTTCAAGCCCATAAGACTGCTTTGTCCATCTCAAAACATAGCCAGGTTTGAAACAACCTCTTGAAATATAGTAATTAGGGCTGGGTTTCATATAGTCCGAATCCAAAATGAGTTTTGTTTTGCTGGCTTATTGTCAGACCCACCCCCTCCCATCCCAAACTCTATGGTTTATATACCATAGTGAATAGGTATATTATAGTAAATGAACAAAAACCTAATGAACCACATAATGCATTAGCTATATATAGGACCATTGGCTGAATACAAACATTGTGAAAAGCATATGTTTGGTTTTGGTTTAGCATAATGTGTGAACCAAACAATTTTTGGCTTGAAACAATTATTTATGGCTTAATGTTATATATAGGAACCAGCTTTGTATGCTTTGTTCAACTACAGTGGTTAGAAAAAACGTTGCAGTAAATTGTGTGAATTCAGCATGTGTCTTCCATAAATTTATTTAATCCCATTTTTAAAAGCCATTTAAGCTTTTCACTATTGTATCTTACGGTGGTGACTTTGTTATTTACACAGTGCATGATGAAGTTATTCCTATTGTTTCGTTTGATCTATACAGAATATTCTCATTGTATATTCTTCCAAAACTCCTAGATCCCCAATGTGTGTTCCAGAATTGGCTGCAGAACTCTGATACCATAGTTGAAGTCCAAACCTCTTGAAGTTATTGTGGTTAACAAACATTGTTCTAGGAGATAGGATATAAAGTCAGTGCACTTTTGTCTGTCTTCATACAAGGAATAAAATACAGAACCATATATATCCCAATGGTTTTCCAAATCTCAACTGGACAATTGTGCTTATTCACAATTCTCCAAACTTCTAACTTTATGCCTGAGTTAGGAGATACTGAGAGCAAAACCAGAGAGGATTTCTATATTAGAGAAATCCTCGACTTACGATCACAAGTGGAACTGGAAATTTTGTTGCTAACTGAGACAGTTGTGAGGCAGTTGAATTATCACATGACCATGCCTGATTTTACAATGTTTTTGCTGCAATTGTTAAACAAATCTAACTTGGCTCATTGATTTTGGTCATCAGAAGTCCTCTGGGAAGGTCGCAAATAGTGATCACATGACCTCAAGATGGTGCAACTGTCATAAATACCAAGTGCCCAAATCATGACCACGTGATGGGGATGTTGCAGTGGTCCTAATTGCAAGGACTGGTCGTAAGTCACTTTTTCAGCACTGTTGTAATTTCAAACAGTAGTTAAATGAATGGTGGTGAGTTGAGGACTACCTATGTGACTTCTAATATGCCGAGTTTAATTTTATTATTTTAAAAATCTTAAGTTACATATTAGTCTACAAAAGTTATTAACCCAGAAAATATATTTGTTAGTCTGCTTTTATGTGCGCTTACTTAGCTTAATCAGTCATTCCACTTTACAATCATGGATAATATAATAAGGGGGTTACTCTTCAGCTGGTTTGTGGCAGATCCTGATGCTTTGGGCTAAAAGAAAGTGACTGGCCAAGGTTATTTTCCTGGTTTATTTGCTTCTAGCCTCCCAGCTTAATTACTACAGGTGGTCCTTGGTGTATGATCAGATTTCCATTGCTAAGTGATGCAGTCATAAGGTGTGATGTCACATGACTATCATTTAGCAACAGGGATCCTATTGCCATTAACCAAATTCCACTAGTCCTTAGCTGAGGACTTAACCCCAAGTCAAGCCATTCAGTGCTTAGCCCTTCCTAGTCCTGAAACTGAGTAAATTAAGGAATGGCCTCCTCTTCAACTCCCTCTACCTACTCCTCTCCCCCTCATTATTGCCCTTTTGGCTCCCCTGCATCCTGCCTTGTGGGATGGCAAGCAGCCCCAGAACACACGGCTCTGAGGCTGTTTGCTCTACTGGCCTGGTATTTCATGACATGGCATGGCTCTGGGGATGCATGAATGCAGTGCAATGCAGTGCAAAGCATTAGACACCCCATCAAACCCTAGTCATCATAGCCCAGTCACCCTCATTGCCCTGTACTCTGAGACCCCTGCCATCCTTCACTCTGTCCCCATCATCCACTCCTGATGAGACATGCCTCCCCCCGGCCATTTGTGAGACATCTATTGGCTACATGATGCCATCTTCCCCAGGTTGGGAGGATACTGTGCTGTACGATCTGCAGAACAAAACCTGCAGCCAACAGCTGCCTCACAAAGGCCCAGAATGAGCATGATTGATCAGCAGTGGGAACGAGGAGAAGGTGAAGAACACTAGAGCATCAGAAGCTACAGTGCGCAAGAGGCCAAAAGGACATAGATGGAGTGGGGGGGATAGATTGGTGTGAGAAGTTGGAGTGCTCCTGTGGTCATAAGTGTGGTCCGGCTTCCAAGTGCCCAAATTTTGATCATATGACCATAGAGATGCCACAACATCTGTAATTCAAGGACAGGTTGTAACTCCACTCAGTGCCACCATAACTCGAAACAGTCTCTGAACGAATAATTGTAAGTTGAGGACTACCTATATACCATTTTGGCCCTTTACATTATTACTACTATTTATCTACGGGTGATTTTCATGTATCCCAGGTAAAAAGAGG
This sequence comes from Stegonotus admiraltiensis, assembly GCA_032468215.1. Lineage (NCBI taxonomy): Eukaryota > Metazoa > Chordata > Lepidosauria > Squamata > Colubridae > Stegonotus > Stegonotus admiraltiensis. Next base: position 624,252 of record JANHZT010005081.1, read on the forward strand.
GTTGGCTCTTGATAAACCTGGATTATATGTTTCTTTTTATGGGCAAGCATTCTGAGGATTTTCAGTTCCTACTAAATATCAACAACGAGAGAGAGGTTTAGTTCAAATCATCTATAGGGCACCAGGTTAGTCGCCTCTTTCACAGCCCAAAAAGTAAGATGAACTTATTTTACTTTCTTGTACATGTGAATGAATATTGGTTCTATTGGAGCTGAAAGCAGCTACCCAGTATCTCTAATGTTTGTTCAAGAATTCTTGTTCTTGTGACTATATAAAGGGATAATGGAAGAATATGCAAAATATGTTATCCACGAAGAGTATGTTATTCGCAGAGGGGAATTATAGAGTGCACATTATTCACAGAGGGGAAACTAATATGTTAATTTAATGAATTATCTATTTAAGATTGTAGAATGTAACATATCTCTACTACTCTCTTTATCAAAGCATATTAGTTGGATTTAATGGAGTTTTTTTCTTAAATAATCTCTTCCTTCTTCTAAGGAATTTAGGATATAATTTGTATCTTTATAATTAAATTCTGCAGAATGTGTTAGATGAGTTTTGATGGCCAAGCCTTCATACCTAATGAATGTTATAGTTGTATGAAACTTGAATATTGATTACCATGTCCATGTACACTGTATTATAGCAGGTATTATGACAGTTCATGTGGACTAGGTAAAGGTAAAGGTTCATCTCACACATATGTGCTAGTCATACCTGACTCTAGGGGCAGTGCTTATCTCTGTTTCTAAGCCGAAGAGCCAGTACTGTCTGATGATGATTCCGTGGTCATGTGGCTGGCATGACAAAATGCCAAAGGTGCACAGAACACTGTTATCTTCCCACCAAGGTAGTCCCTATTTTTCTACTTGCATTTTTACATGCTTTCGAGCTGCTAGGTTGGCAGAAGCTGGGGCAAGTAAAGGGAGCTCATTCCGTTATGCAGCGCTGGGGATTCAAACTACTGATCGACAAGCTCAGCGTCTTAGCCACTAGTACATAGCAAACTCCATATTTTTTCATATTGGCAAATCCGTTGGTGTGTTTTCTTTTTCTTTATATTATTATCAGAACCATGGCATCATATTATGCACAGAGCTATTGTTCTTCTACTTAAATGTATCAGGAAGTTGTTCCCTATTGCTACTTTCCAATGTGTGTGTCAGAATCCGGAAATACAGAGATGTTGCTATTGCATTGCACTTAAAAACATTTCTGTGTACAAGTGCAGACATGCATATGCCTTGGAAGGTATAGTTCTGTGGTTTGCAAACTGTTCTAATTTTTTCTTGGATCTTTCCAATGGACCTTATGTCCTATAGATTTCTCAGTTGTGCTTTGCTCCAGAGATAGTCCTACCTCTTGGGATTTTTTAAATTTTGTTTTTGCTGTGAAACTGCTCTTGTTTGTAGAGCACAAAATTATCCCATGTGCCCATCTGAAACAGCTAGCAACACATACATTTCCCCTTTAAAGCAATATTTAAAGTTGCTTGGTATGAGTGCATCCAATCATCTGGTTTGAAAAAGAAATATTTGTTTTAGAATAGAAAGATCTAGAGATACTCATTTTCGTACTATTCTGTTAGTATCTTACACTGATCAAAGTCCTCTTTCTGACCTCTTTGACACTGGGGCATTGTATAATGAAGGGCAATATAGAATGATTCAGATAAGTAGAAAATGTGTCTATCTCTTGATGGCTTATTTTCCTAAGTGTCTGAGGCTGAGTTGAGGCAATAAGTCTTTGTCAAGTTTAGTGCCTCAAGGGGATGACTGGAGTTTTCGATCAACTCATCAGAAGAGTGTCAGATTGGGGAAAATGCTTTAGGTGGTTCTACTTCATCCTGTGGTGACAGGGATCCCATATGAAGGCAGGATACTCAGGGAAAAGTAGTATCATAAAAAAGACTTGGCTTGAACCCTTGGCTCACTAAATGTCCATGTGAGGCTTTGTTCTGGACAACTGGAATTATGAGGAAATTCAATCAAATGATTTATGGGCTGTTTCAGACAGGCATCCTTCCTGAATGGTGGTATTATGGTGGTTATCCTTCTCTTGATATGTTTTCCAGATGTGGATTATAGAACATTTTTATCTCAGGGTTGAGAGATTTGGATTATGATATTAGTTTCATCTGATGGATTGGATAACCAAATTTATTTCCCAACAATTTGGAGAATTTTTGCTAGGTAATCATCTTTATGTTCCTATACTGATCGGCAATCCTTTTCCTGCACTTCAGGGAAATTATTTGTGTTCACATAAACTGTGGACCTGGAAGCCACTTTATTTGTGGATATTGGCTAGCAACAACTTTTATTGTTTCTGAAAGTCTCTGAGTTTAATTCGGCTTGCCAGCTGCAGTTGTATGAACTTCTGGGTCCCTGCCTTTACTCACGGAAATGACTCTCTGTGAGGGTAGAAAATGCTCTTAATGTTCATATTGAAATGATCCTATAGTAATAGCCAGCAGCTTTAATTGTCTGAAAGGTCCATCACAATATAAACCTGGCAGTCCTTGTATGTATAGTAATCTAACAGATTGAGTTTTGGAACCTCTCTGAACAAAGAAGTCCAACTTTTGATTCAAAGTTCTATTTTTTTCTGCATTTTGTATGACATTAAAAAGAAAATGGATCCATTACAGCACATCTGCAGATTTTACAATTCCTTCATTGAGTAAGAGCAGTGTTTAAACTGAATGACCTCCATTTTGATTTGTGGAAAGTAGGAAGGATGGCGACACATCATGAAGATTATTTTCAGATTTATTACCCTTTCTGCATTCTAATAGAATGAGTCTATTCAAGACTATTCTAAACAATTTGTATGTAGGAAGTTTTGTCCATAAGGCAGGCATTAAGAATTTTGTGTAAACTTTTCAGACGTTTGTATGCATTAAATAAAAAACAGTAATTTGCCTACCTCCCACAAAGTGAATATTTAATAGGAGTGGCTCTCTCCAGATCTCCAAGAACCAACAGTACTACACATATTTGTTAGTTTTTAGATATTCTTCAGACTTTATCTTGAGTGATTTGATGGCATTAAGCTGTCATTCCCCTTTAATGAAACCAAATTTCTTTCCTTCTTATATATTCTAATTTGGATCACGTTGAGGGGTCTTACCTAACTATTGATTTCTAATTATGGTACAATACCATCTGAATATTACAGAAGGTGAAGTTCACCAATGCTGGAGGGCATCACATAAGGGAAGGCTGCTATAGAATATGAAATGGAAAACATACATGATCTGCATGTACATAAATATTAAATTAAAAGGATAGATGTTCTCAATCTCATCAGTGGATGTGTCCAGTTCCCCTCCATTTTCTGGCTTGTGTTGATCAACATTCTCACCATGAATCTCACATACATTGCATTACCCTCTCCAAGTGTCTTAAGACATGGCTAGCTGAGAATTCTGGGAAGCACCACTCTAAAAAATTTGGAGAATGCCAAGAAAAAAAAAGCTGCACTTTTGTTAGGATCCCCATGTTTGTGATACTCTTGTGACTAGTTGTTTTCGGGAGGAGGAAACTGATGCTATGTGGTAGCAATAGAAAACAGATTGTTTTAAACCATTACAAAGGCCAAGTTCCCTGTCTTGCCATTTAACACTACTATTCATTTGTCAGTGTAGATTAAATCCAGAATTTCTGGGTGCTTTCTGCTTCTTTAACTTAAATTTCATGTCTTCCCATCATCTCTTTCAGCTGGGCTTCAAACTAAGCACCTAGCTATCCTGGGATACAGTACTTCTGCCGAACCACAGTCTTCCCTTTGATATAGAGCTCAATTGCAGACGTAAAGATGTGACATATTTGTGAACTGTATTAACTGCCAACATTGAGAGCAATCAGTTGATTGTGCAACCCCATCAGCAAGTGCTGATGGGGTTGCAAAATATTAAATAAACTGGTTGCCTCTTGAATGTATCTGGTAGAATGGAATGGCTATGGCTGCAGCTAAGAGAAGCAAGTTATCCTTTCTACAAGAAATAGGTTGATAGTAAATCATTAGTATTTTAGTTAGGCTTTATTATGATTCAATTCCATTTTATTTTTTTAATGAAGTATTGTTAAGAAAGGGAAAAAGAAGAAAAATATACACAAAAAAGGGAAAAAAACATAAACCCCAAATGAATAAAGTTATAAGCATCATAGAATAAGATTAACATTTAAATGTTTCGGTTATTAATTTTAAATAATTGAATGTACCATATTTTAAGAACTGTCAACCATTAATAAAATCCAAGTAGCATGTGAATATTAATAGAAATACCAGTGGTCTTTGACTTACAACCACTTGTTTAATGACGATTCAAAGTTACAACAAATCTGAAAAAAGTAAAAAAAAGTCTTATCAGATGCTCTAGATTTTGTGTTACAAGATTTTCCAGTTTGCTCAAGTCTTTAAGTGTTCTCTTTGTTGTCTGTAGTTTTCTTTAAAATATATTGCTCATTTGAAAATATAAAAATTGGCTGGGTAGTCCTGGCTGTACAGAAGAGAAAGTCTCGGATGATTTTATCTTTGTCTTATTAATAATCAAAACCTGCCACTTATATGAATCTGTTCACTGAGTGGCTTTCTTCCCGCTTTTCTCTTCATGAAAATAAATACACAATAATGAGGCAAAAGGTAATAAGTCTGTACTGATTCATTTCCTGATTTTATCTCAGATGTTCATTGTTGCATAATCTCTTAAAAGCTGAATGCAGGTAATCTTTTTGAGTTATGACTCAAGTGGCCGTTTGTTATGCTGAGAAAATGATGCTTGTGCCCAGTCCCTAAAGTTATGGTTGTTGCAGTGCTCTTTCGGTCAAGTGATCAAAATTTGGGTTCTTGGCAGCCCCCTGTCACTTACAATCATAGCTGCACTTCAGTTCCCCAAACCCACCTATTGCCCCTCCCCCCCAATCTCTGCCCTTTAAGCAGTAGCACTGGGGCTAAAGTAGAGGTCTTCAGCTGTCTTGGCCAACCCTCCCTTATGCCCTTACTTTAGCCCCAGCATTACTTAAAGCTCCACACTATGGCCAGCCACCTCAGTACCAGGTCATGGAGCCTCAGCCACCCCTGCTGCCCTGCCAGTGTGCACTCGGTTTATCCCCCCAGCTCTTTTCTGTGCTCCTCTAGTTCTGCCAACTTTGCTACTTTGCACTGTTTTTGTCCTACAATATAGCTTCACTCGCCCTGCTACTTGTGCTCTACTCCTAGCCCTGCCAGCCCCAGCCATATTCACCCTCTACCTGTTTCTGCTGAGGTGTGTCTGATCTGGCTCTATGCAAGGCAACTGCTGGCCATGTCAAGCTTCTTTCCTGAGACCACTTGCACCATTTTCCAAATAGTGCGTGCCATTCTTATTATACTTTGGGAGGCTTCTGAGAACTTCTAAAGGCTATGTGAGATAATTGTGAGAAGGCTGCACTTGCTATTCCCCAAGCTCCCAAAGGTTTCTGAAAGCATTGTGAGGACGGTGTGTGTTATTTGGAGAATGACCCCAACAGTGTGTGTGAAGCCACAGTATTCTGATGGGAGCCCCAACAATGCAGCCCAGAGCCACAGTGTCCTGAGAAACACCAACATGACTTTGAACAATCTCTTAATTAATAGGTCATAAGTGGAGGACTAACTGTACTTTAAGCTTCAGGGCTGCCAGATCATCATCTTTTTCAAATTTTGTATCTGAAATGTAATTGTTGATCTTTTAGAAAACCATTTAGGAGCATTTGCCATTCATTTAATACATATTTTCAACTTTATTGCAATAAATTTAAAACAGAAAATTGGTAGAATATTCATTTTAATGCTGCAATTCTTCCTAAGCCTTTTTAACTTTCTTCATCTTATAAATCTTATTATACTTTTCCAGATCTGTGAATAGTATTTTTAAATAGGTCTTTAGTATTTTATGTCAAGTCAAGTTCAAATCTCACCAGGCTCAAGGTCGACTCAGCCTTCCATCCTTTCTAAGGTGGGTAAAATGAGGACCCAGAT
>JANHZT010005081.1:666744-681272 GCA_032468215.1 Stegonotus admiraltiensis
GGTAGTCTTATATGGCGAGTATAGCCCAAACCCTATATTTTAACAGGAAAAGTAGGGGGTCGTCTTATATGCCCAGTTGTCTTATACGCCGGAAAATACGGCATATAAATTCATCAGTTTGCTCTCTTTGTTACCCTTTGTGTATAACTACAGTGAGAATATTCATTTTGGTCCTTCATACATTATATATATGCTTCACTGCATTACATTATCTAGCATTTACTGAAAATCATGTGGATTCTGAATCAACAACATAGCATCATTTGCAAAAAATGTATGCTTACACGTCTCTAATCAACACATCTCTAATGTCCATATAAGTCGTCTTTATATAGTTATTGATAAGTTCCATAAAACAAGCAAAAGGCATCAGACACCCTTGCTTCCTCCCTGTACAATGTTGATCAATTTGCTTGACATTCCATGATTTGTTTTTAATTTATACAGCTCTTAGTGCACTCAGTAACCAAACATGCTCCCTTTTGGCATTAAACATCCCATAATTCAAGTCTATTCATTATATTACCTATATACTTATCTAATAAATATACAATACAATTTTCTTCTCACATGCATACTTCTGTTAGAGCACAAAATCTGGGCTGTGTACCCTCTGCTTGGCCACTACACTTTCCAGATGTTATTCATTATGTTTTCTCATATCCATTCAATCAGGATTCTGCCAAACACCTTCAAGGTATACTAAACAAATTAATTTCTCAGTTGTTTTTGCTTTCACTCTTGATCTATTTCCCTTGGCACAAGAAAAAAATTGTAGTGCTCTTCCAGTCAGAGGCACTAGTGCAGCCACATAGCACTCAATTAGAAAACCACGTCTATATTTTAAGATTGAGTAGCATTTAGTCTGGTATTTTTATCTGATATGCTGTTCTAGCAACAGCCCTGTGAGTAAATTGGGATGAAAAAGAATGGCCCAAGATCAGCCAGCAAGTTTCTATGTTGAGAGTCAATCAAAACCTGTATCTTTGGATTTCTAGATACTTTTAAATTGATATTAATTCCTTTGACATGCTCATATGAATAGACTGGAATTTTAATTATTACTTGAAAGAAATAGATCTGTTTCTAAGTAAATGCTCATTAACAGTCACCATTCTAATTCAGTTTTGGGACTCCAAATGGTCTAATAACATTTTCCACCAAACTTGTTTCCACCGATCTATTCATATCACCTAACAGATTCCCCCCCCCCTTGGATTGAATTAATTCAAATGTCTACTCTACACATTCTTTTCCAGATTCTATCTCTGTTGTCCCATTTGCACCTTTAACAAGGACATAACATACAATTGTCACTAACCTTTGGATTAATACTCTCTCCCCACCTCACACGCACACATCCTAGATGGTACCAATTCACATTTTCATTCATAATTAAGTCAACACTTTTGCTTCCCTGCATCTGTTCATCAACTTAGTTCCTTAAGAATCAGTCCCTTAAGAACTGATTTAGATTTACAGGTAGTCCTTGACTTATGAGTAGTCACTTAGCGACTGTTTGAAGTTATGACCAACCCCAAAAAAGATACTTCCTGGTTTTGAAGTTCTGACAAGCTGGCCACTCTGCATTATATGATTATATTTTGGGCACTCAGCAGCTGGCTCACATTTACAGCCATTTACAGCATTTCATAGTCACATGATTGCAATTTGCAATGTTTATTGCCAGAACCTGTGGGTTTGCTCACAACCATAGCATTTGCTTTAACAAACATGGCCTTCCTTTACAATCATTGTGTCACTTAACAACTTCCAGAAAAAACATAAAATCATGTTGGTCATGTGATGGCCCTCTTAACAGACAGTATAAGATAGAACCATAATTCTGTGCTCAATTTCAATCATAAATTGAGAATTACCTATATTACCTTTCTCTTAATTTGACGTCCTTTCTTTCCGCCTTCTGTGCCGAATTATCTATATTACCTTTCTCTTGATTTGACATCCTTTCTTTCCGCCTTCTGTGCCTTCCCATCATGTTCTTTATCACCTATTATTCTTCCAACCCATCTGAAGACATTCAATTTGACATGATCTACTAAAAAAAAAATTGAAAATAGAGACCCAAACTTTTGGAAACACTATAACAAAGCACAATATTAAAACATTTATTGTGTCTCTCTTTCCATCGCCTTAATACAGAGAAAATCCTTTTTCAAATCCTTTGTCTCTGTATTGTATAGAATAGAAATAAAAAAGAGCATACTCAGTTTAAAAAAAATGTTGCTGATTTTAATCTGATTTCTTGCTACACTTTTGTGGTGTTTGGGAATTTCAAATCTCAATAGTCTGCTACACACTGTAGATTTTAGTGTTTAGTTTTTAGGCACGTCCTAGAAAAAGTCTTTTCTGATTTATTTTTAATGCAGTGAGTTAAAGGGAAAGTAGATGTAATTTTAATGAAAGCAATTGAATGCAGCCTCCTCCTCCCCTTATAGTCTTCCTTTATTTGATAATTATAGTGTTTATGTCTCTGCCAAACTAATAGTCTGGCTGGATCCAGTTAATACAGGAGCACTAAAGTAGGCCTTGCTTCAATTAGGGGTGAATGGGCACATCCCAATATTTAAGAAGGGGAATGAAGGGTCTGGCCTAGAGGAGTGTTGAGGAACAGTACATGGGAAGAAGGATGAGAAGATCTTGTACTTGTTTTGGTCTTGGGTTCAATTCATGTGTAGTGGTTCAGACGCAGGTTTCATGGTCCGCTTTAGGAAATGAAGAAGACTGTGTGACTTTGGGCCCTTCATTCATTCTCCGAATAGGAGGGAAACAGCAGTTAGGCTGGGGATTGGCTCCTCTATGCAGCATAGGATCAAGTCTGCTAAATTTAAATAGCTCCGCCCTCCTTGACCAGTGTTTCGACTCAGTCCATGCTGGACAGACATGTCTTCCAGTCTAGCTTTCTCCTTTACTCTCTATTCTGCAGTTTCAGTCAGGAAATCTCTATCCAAACCATGTTAGAGAGTTGCTGTTATGGGAAAAATGTAAAGGGACAGCATTATTTACACTGCTTTGAGTATAAAGCAAAGGTGTAATATAAATATAGTAAATAAATAGAAAATTATAATCATGCATAATTTTTGAGACATGGCAAATGTACAAATGTATGACAATGTTTGCATGACAAGCTTACCATGTTTAATCAAATTGTGGTTTATTCAAACCTGTTTGCCTTGGTTCCTATTGTATTCTGAACTATAAATTAATCGGGGTTGGCTTTGCCCATATTTTGCAAAAAAAAAAAAGCGACTGACTAATTTGTATTTTATATAAATATAATCTGTCGTGCATGTAACTTCACAAAAAGAAAATTTCCTGGGCTTTCTTATCAGATATAGGGGATTGAAGGTACATTGGTTAGCGTTTGAGAGGAAAAAACGAAGCATTGGGGAAAAAAATCCAGTGCATTGCCAGAGGAAAACTATTTTGGCAACAGTAGTCTTGAAGCTTTGTTGTCCAATGCAACCCCCAGATCCTTTCTGTAATCAATAGTTCCTGGACATCATACTGAGGAACACAAAAACTGTAATGTAAGCTCTAAAGAATGATTAATGTACAATAAGAAACTCCTACTCAAATTAAAATCCAAATAATAATTTCAGGTTCAGATCTCTTTTCTTATTTTGAAAGGGGGAAGTTTTTGAGAGGAAAACGTATTACATGCTATCTGCAGTTAGCAGCTTTGCAGCCAAATTCCAGCAGCATAAATCTAGGGGTTCTTTGGGAGCAGAGTTGTACTGAGTGATGACATCTGATCCATGGACTGATCATGTTCAATGTGGCATCCAGTTTCCTGGGTTCTGTAGCCTTATGGAATGGAGATCAGGGAGAAATGTGAGAGAAATGTTGGGCGCTACCAGGTAAATAAATTAAGTTTACTAAGAAGAGAGGGGAATGGAAGGGAGATAGGGCTCATGGTTCTTGAAGTAGCAAATAGCATGATGCCTTGGAATTTATCTCCCATTCCCCTAGCTATGGCAAGGTTCCTCTCTTTTTGCTTCCACAATCACTGGCTGTTTTCCCTGGCTCTTTCTCTGTTCCTTCCTCCTCCTTTCTGTATTCTGGATGCTTACAGTACTCCCAAAGAGTCCTTTGATGCCAACTTGTGGTTATGGTGTAGACCATGAGCTGATTAAAAGCACATGGCCCTTTCTTGATGCCTTCTCTCTCACCTGGCAAACATTCTCAGATCAACTTCCTCCTCCTACTCCATAGCAATCCTGTGTCTGCAAAAACATTTCTTTCTCCTCTTTTCTCCTATAAGTGACTTGTATGACCCAGGTTGTTTTTTTGGTTCTCCCTCTTTGTTTCTTACTGCAGGGGCTAGAGGCATGTCTCCAAGTAGCATAAAGACAATAATTAAATCCTGGCAAAAGAAGTTTTGAAGGGGCCCACATTGTCTTAGATGCTTTATAGGATACATATGGAGATTGACTACCTTGTATACAAAAGAAGCACCTTGTACATTCTTTATAATATTCTATATTTCAAATATTGCGGCACTGCATTCTGATTCATTTGAGGCAAAATAAATTGGTCTAGGAATGAGACCCATAATTTTGTTATTCATGAATTAAAATGTGATCATGGATCAGAAAAATGATGAAGTTTGAACACAAGCAAAAAAGAGCTGCCAATGAAAATCACAACCTAAGATAGAGTGGTATGTGTTTGGAGAAAAACTTTGAAAAATAAATCTAGCAATTCAGCATTCTTTGAGTTGGAAGTCTTTGAGAAGTTTAGTAGTACAGATCAGAAAATATAAGAGAAGAGCAGACAGAGCTAAGGTGTGGAGTCAAACGTGTCATTAGCTTAGAGTTGTGTTCCCACAAGTGCTCCAAATCCAGCCCCTCCTGAATTCTGTTGACCCTTATCTAGTACCAATTTAGTGTTGATCTTCTCCAGATTCTCATATATAGGCTTGAATCAATCTTTTATAAGGAACTTTAGGAATGGTCCTAAATATTTATGCCTGGCGGAGAAGATAGAACTGATGTACAGAGTTACGTGCTATGCCCAGTTATTACAATATGATCAAGAAGAATATCCTTTTGGTATGGATGTATGTAAATGCATGCTCCTTTCTAAAAAAAGAAGCAAAACAGTTCTGCTTGAAACCACACATGGTGATGCTGGCACCCTTAGAAACTGCAGACGGCATAGCAAATCTGTTTCTCAAGAGGTCCACTTCAGATTGCTGATTGGAAATGTGGTATCAAAATTCCTCCACACCTAGGAAATTGAGCTAAATTTTTTCTTTCTGGCAGTTAGTTTTCTAGATCAGAGGCTTTCAAAAATTTTCAGGCCACAAAACTTGTTGGTAAAATGAAATGTTTTCTTGGAAGACCTATGGTCAAGAGGCAGAGTACTAGTGATAGAAGGCTGGCAATAAAATGAAAAGAAAACTACAAAATTAACATTTCCCCTATACAGGGGAAAAAAAATAAAAGTAGAATTTCTCAATAGAGATTAATGTATTAACCAGGCAACTTAATGCCTTGGGGCATTCTTTCTTGTTATACCAAATGTGCAAAATACTCTTTTCTTCTTATGGAATTTTGCCCATTTGCTTTGGAAATACTCAGGAGGTTTGTCTTTTAGGTGGAGATGTTTGGTTTCCAGATATCTTTGTAATTTTGCACAATTCAAGCTACTGTGACTCAATATTTGCTCACGTTCAACACACTATCCATTTGTTTTGTCTTTTCAGTCCGTTCATAAAGTTCATAAAGTTCTGATCTTATTTGCATTTCTTTCTTGTGCTTAATTTCTCAAACATTTTTTTTAAGAAGCAGCACAGCAGCAGAGCAATTCATTTAGCTTACTGTGTTTTCACCTTTTTTGTACTGTCTTCAATTGTACTGGTTTGTAGCCAGTATTCCCTATCTGGAGTAATACAAGGCTTCACCAAGAACATAATGAAAATAATATCCATATATTGAGGGATATCTAGGATAAGTGTTAATATCATGGATATTTTTGCACTGTGAATGCTTGACTGATGCCATTTAACACCCTCTTCCTCCTTCCTGACTGCAAACCCATTTGTATGTACAATATGTTTACTCCAAAGGAAGTCCCCCTCCAAAGGGATTTGAGGCACAGGTGCACTGCAGGCTAGCAGTACAATCCTAAGTTTATTAATTCCCACAAAGCTCAGTGGGACTTATTCCTAAGTAGGTGAGCGCATAATACTATCTTGATGATTAAGCTGGCCACTTGGGGACACGTGCATGCATACACACAAGTATTTTCTACAGCCTACAGTTAAAAATTGTCTGTACACTTATCTAATGCAAATATTATTCAAGGTGTGTGTGTGCGCCTGCGCACATGCGTATATATATATACACACACACACACACACTCTTATATAACTACTTTTATAACCTTCATTATACTTGTCCATACAAAGATTATAGTCTCTAGAGAATCCGCTCATAGCTGGCAAGTATAATCAGGTCTTCAATCCATTGAATGAAAGGGACCGTACAATTTTGTTTCCAATACTGCAATATCAATCTTGCAGCCATAGTAAGGGCATGGAGAATGCTTTTACATTGGCCAGTTGTAAAATTCCATATAATAGGTATGTAATTCAAGAGAATATTATCTTCTGAAAATTTTAGATTTCTTGCAGTTATATCTATATAGTCCACTACTTTGTCCCAGAACAGCACAAGCCATTTACTGTATTTTTCACACTATAAAATGCACCGGACCATAAGATGCACATTACCTTTAGAGGAGGAAAACAAGAAAAAAAAAATCTGCCTCTGCCTCCCAGCATCCATCTGGTATTGATGTGGCTAGTGTCCTTGCAGCAAAAAACAAGCAGCCTGGTCAGCTTCAGCAGCCAACACGTAACTCATTAGGGCTGTGCTCTGTTGCGCCCACCACCGGGTCAACTAAGCTGAGCTGCCACCGCCGCCAGAGAACACTGGAGCCTTTACTGCCGAGCAGCTGATCAGCAGTTGCATTGGCCTCCCAGAATACCGCTGATCAGCTGTTCTAGGCAGCAGGGATCGCTGCTGCCGCTGCCTATCACCACCTATTGCCTTCGTCGTTTGCTGCTGCTGCCATTTCCCGATGTTTCCCACCGCCCATGGTGGTGATCGGCAGTGGCAGTGGCAATCCCTGCCACCTAGAACAACTGATCGGTGATATTCAGGAAGGCCTATCCAATCAGTGATCAGCTGCTTGGCAGCAAGGGCTCCAGTGTTCCCTGGCAGTGGCAAACAGCGGCAGCAGTGACAGGCAGCAATATTTGCTCTATAAGACGCACAGACATTTCCACCCATTTTTTTGGGGGTGGGGAAGTGTATCTTATAGTGCGAAAAATACAGTATATAGTCGCCCATTTATATGGTTATACTCTGGGTAGCTCATATCCTTCTCTAGTTTCTCTAAATAGTGGGAAGGTAGTGTAAAATATGCCATTACTCTTTAAATATGGGTGACTCATAGAATATCTTTATCCATTTAATGAATTCCAAAGGAAATCCGAACTTGTTTATTATGACAAATGTATTTATATAATTTGTCTAAGGCTTTTTCAGCATCTAATGATAAAATTACAGATTGATCTTTGTTTTTATTTTATTCTTATTAAACCTACAACTAAGTTAATGTTGTTTGCTGCTGCCTAGCTTTTATAAACCCTGATGATCATTCTTGATAAAAAATGATATCACTTGTTATAATCTATTTGCTGTTTAGATTGCTGTTAAGATCTTTGTATCGACATTAATCAATGATATTGGAGAATAATTAAAATACGTGATGTGATCTTTACCTTATTTTGGTGTAACTGTAATATAAGCCTGATTAAAAGACTCTGATAATATTCCCTTATAAAATATCTTATCATATAATTGACAAAGTTTTGCCTCCCAATAGACCAAAAGATCTACAAATGTTTTATGCCATTCTATAGTAAATCCATGCAATCCTGTTGTTTTACCACTTGCCATTTCTACAATTATTTGTTTAATCTCTACCTCAGATATTGGGACAAATAAAAGTTATTTTTGTGTATCATGTAAATGAGGTAGGTTAATTTTATTTAGAAAGACCTCTGTATCTTCATTTTATACATTCTCTGGTTTATTATATAATTCTGATTAGGATTTTAAAAATTGACAATTGATATCCATTCAAGTTTTATATATTTCCGATATTCTATATATATTATATTGTCTGTAGCCTGTATGAATGAAGTGAAGTGAAGAGGGGGGGAGGGAGGATTTATCTTGACTGTTCTTATATAAGTGGGAATAGTAGTTTGGGGGGCAGGCAGAGAGATGGGTTTTGTGCATGTGGGAAGATAGGTGGTTCACATGGGGTGAGGAAAAACGAACAATTGCTTCCTATGCAGACTGTGGGTGATAACAAATGCTGAGGACATATAGCCAGCGAGAGGGGAGTATGCATCTGAAGACTGGGGTTTTGTTTTTCCTTCAGGTTTTGCTAAACCCATTTTTCATAGAACCCTAGGTTTCTGTAGAACCAGTTTAAAAAACTGTCTTCTAGATGTTTAATCCCTCCCCTCCTTTTGTGCATGGATGCAAGCAAGAGGGTTTAATTTAAAGCTGGTGATTTGAAGTCTGAAGTGAAACAATCCCAGCAATACATTATTTGTGAGAATTGCCTTTTGTTTCAGGAAGAAAAGATGGGCATGAGATTAGAAGTACGCTCTCCATATATCTGATATTTTTATGATTGTGTAATATAGATTAAATTAATATATCATGTTGCATCTCAGTTTGTTGGTCATTCATATAACACATTAGATTATAAACAATAATTTACAAACTACATTGCCAGGTTCATACAATACAACTAAGGAAACCAGGATATGTCTTAACGCAATTTGTCATGCATTTCAAAAGTAACTCTGTTAAAAAATGTAGAACTGGGTCATCTATAAGGAACTGATTCTACAGTATTATCAATTGTTTTTATCAGGAAGACATTTTTCATAGCTATGATCTGTTGTCTTCTAATTTTACTCTACATTAGATTTTGTCCTGGGTAGTTGAGGGCAATGTAGTCTGAGTATCTGATGCTGAAGCAGGTCTCCCGTGTATGAAATACATTATCAAGGCATTCTTCAGGTGTTGTCATCATCACCATCATCTTAGCCATTGTCTATCCATTGCAAATGAAGGCCTGGGCTTTCTTTTGCCAATTGGATCTGCAATATTTGCTGATGTTGTCATCCATCTCTTTGTAGGTTTTTTCGTGGATGCTTTTTATCAAGTGGAATCCATTCTACAACTGCCTTGGTCCACCTGCCATCAGTTCTTGCTATGTGACCAGCCCATTTCCATTTCAATTCTTTTACTCTCTTGACGATATCATAAACTTTTGTTTGTTCACTATTCCATGTGCAAGTCTTTCTATCTTGTCTTATTATACCGAGCATGTATCTTTTCATAGCTCTTTGTGTCACTCATAGCTTTTATTCTTCAGGTGTATAGGATATACTTTTGGTATTGGAAGTACCTTTGATCTTGTTTTATTGTTTTTCCCATGACAACTATATGAAAACCATTTTGGGAGTGGGGAAACTATAATTTTATCTCATCCTTCAAGAAACTTGAGAGGGAGGAACTTCAACCAATTTTCCCACTGTCCAAAGTTGTTTTCTCACTTCTTTATGAAATTATAATTGCATTATTCCCAAATTCCGTGCAGCAGTGGCTGATACTATCTAAAAGATGGCTTTTCTGTTGTGGCATCAACTGTTGTAAGATACAGCCTGCTTTGTAAAAAAATTATATTGTAATTCTAAAAGCAAATAAATATTGAACGGTTATTAAAGCATTATGCAAATCTCAGTTTATAAGTAAGCACTTCTTGCAAATTGCATGCTTACAATTATGATAAATTGGAAGATAATTTCAAATCATGGTTACCTTTCTTCCACCAGGTCTGGAGTTTATTCTTCTTGTTTGTACTCCCACTCCCAAAGTGAAGTTTCCTTTCCCCCTTTTAAAAATAAATTGATATAGCCGCCCCTCCCCCCATGCTATTTTCTCTCATTAAATTGAAGTTTTGTCTGATAACAGCACTTAGAATTTGCACATTTTTGTCTGCTTCAATTGATAGCAGAGTAAGGGTGGGTAGATGGAATCTATGTGGGCTATTTTCTCTCTTATTGCTGTTGCTTTCCTTAATTAAATTGAAAAATTAAACCAGGGAGATGAAACAAGAAATAATGCCATTGGGCCTCAGGAATTAAGGAGATGGGGAGGGACCCCAAGACTTTAATTAGGCCTTTAAATCCATGTGTAAAATAAATTTAGCCCAGGGACAGTAATGTTGGAATGATAAAACTCTTTGATAAAAATGCCATATTCTTGGCAAATGGCTGAGGTGGACAAAACAGCTCCCCATTCGCAAAATTAAAAAAAAATGTTCTCTTTTGTCTTTCCCACTCCCTCCTAAATGATGCCCCAGGACTTTGGAGATTATTAATGGTGTCTTTTGTTCAACCTATAGTGCTCCCCCCCACTGAAATGTCTGCTTGCCTCAGGGCCCCTGGAAGCTCGCGATCGGTAAAAAGTGATAAATACAATAATCTTGTCTGCTTCTGATTAAATTTATTCCTGACAGCATCGTTTATCACAAAGAGGCCGGGATAATCACAAACACTCTAGGAAGGTTCTGCAGTGTGTTGGTGAAGTGGGGGGTGGATGTGGGGGGGAGAATTGGAGGATATTGGGCATGTTGACTGCACGTTTTTGTTTTTTGACCACAGAGAAAAGTTAGTAATCTGCAGAGAAGTGCTTGTTCCTTTTCCAGAGAGCAGAAATTAGGGAGACTTGAAGTACTGGAGGGAAAGGCAGAAATGTGGTAATAAGGCACTTGCAACAAAGGTCTCCTATTCAACCATACCCTGAGATTTAAGACAGGAGAGAACTTGAGCATGGTTTATTTACTTCTTTAGGCAAGTGCTGTTTTGGGATGACAGCTGGCTTGTATTTCATGTGTATTTGTCACATCTACACCCATGCTTGCAATAGAAATGGAAACTCATCTTCTATCAGCCAGGCACGTCTTTTAAGGAAATGGCAAATTAATTCTGCAATTTCAGGAAATGAATCCCTGGGAATTTGGATATTTTTTCCCTTGAGGCTTTCAGGGAACCAATGCTGAAGGGACTATGAATTGGATGGGAATGGCTACTTTACAGCATAAATCTCTATACTTGGCTTCTAAAAACTGGATAAACTAGTTGAAAATCAAATGACTATCCTCTCTTTACTGCATCTGATGAACTGAGCTACAGCTCACAAAAGCTTACGATTTTTAATAAAATATGTTAGAAATAGTTCGTATTACGAGATCCCCTGGCTTGTAGACTGGAAAGCTGGAAGCTGAGGTTTGAGACCCAACTGCCACGTGATGGGATGAAGTTCTGTCCTCACCCAGCTCTGCCAACCTAGCAGATCGAAAGAATGCAAATGCAAGTATATAAATAAGTATCACTTTGGTAGGAAAGTAATAGTGCTCCCTGATATCATGCTGGCCATATGACCACAGAAATGTCTTTGGACAATGCTGGCTCAATGCTTTTGAAATGGAGATGAATTCCCTTTATTATTGGCGACGACTAGCAGAGTAAAATCCGCAAGAAGTCCTTTACCTTCTATTTTTCTCTCTCTTACATACGGTCCTATGGAAAAAAAGATCCTTCTGTGTACTATGAGCAGAATGCAACCAGGTGGCACAAAGATGTCAATGGAGCAAGTAAGACTAGACTAAAGATGAAGATAATTCTGGCAGGCCCTAATCCTGAAACTCTGGTTTTTATTGTTTATGCATGTATATAAATGTATACATGTAGGAAGGAAAGAAACCCAGTTTTGAAACTGTGGGATGTGCATGCATATCAGTGGTGGGTTTCAAATTTTTTTACTACCAGTTTTGTAGGCATGGCTTTTTTGGTGGACATGGCTTGGCGGTCATGTGACTGGGTGGGAGTGGCTTGGCAGTCATGTGGCTGGGTAGGCGTGGCTAGGTGGTCACAATCCTAGTTCCTCCTACAAGGATTTCCCCATATAGACCTTTTGCAATCCCCCAAAGGGTCAAAGGAAACCAGATTCCATACAGCTCTGAACCCTTAAGGCAAACCAAATACAAGTGGTCCTCGCTTAATGGCTGGTTGCTTAGCAAGTGTTCTAATTTACAACTGACCTCCTCAACTGACCTGTTTTTGGAGGTTTGACAGCCATGCGCGTGCACACACACACACACACACACACACACGCACACCATCCCACACAGTCATGGGGATGACTGTGAAAACCATAGACTGAGGTTTTCTATGTTTTTTGCCAGTTTCCAACAATTCCTCGTGGTTTCTGGTTAAAAATGCCCATTGGGAAAAATTGACTTGTTTAATAACCACAGTGTTTGCTTAATGACCACACGGTTCACTTAATGACCATGGTGTTTGCCTAACCCAGGGGTCTGCAACTTTAAACACTCAAAGAGCGTTTAAGAAAAAAGCATTTTTCTTTTTTCTTTTAAACAGGTAAATTTCGCTCCGTCTCTCTTTTCTCCCTCTCTCCCTCTCTCATTTCTCTCTTTCTCGCTCCCTCTCTCATCTCTTTCTCCCTATCTCTCTCTCATCTCATCTCTCTTTTTCTCATTTCTCTTATCTCTTTCTTTCTCCCTATCTCTCTTTCTCATCTCTCTCTCTCTCTCTCACATCTCTTTCTCTTTCTTTCTCCCTCTCTGTTTCTCATCTCTCCCTCTTTCTCTGTCTCCTCTCCTCACGCTCATCTCTCTCTCTCATCTGTCTCTTGTCTCTCTCTTTCTCTCCCTTCCTCTGTCTCTCTGTCCCGGGGGGGGGGAACCTCTGAACTGGTGCTGGGTGGTGGGAATATGATGTCCGGAGGCCAACGAGCCATGTACTGGATGGGGGCAATACCGCAAAACTAACACATCTCTCTTGTTGCTTGCGAGCACTTCTAGTTAGGAGGAAGATAAGTGTGGTGGGAGGAGGCTTGACGAGTGTCAGGGGGTGGCAAGCACTTCACGGCTCCTGGGGGGGGTGTTTGAGCCTCCCCGCTCACATCTTCGCCTGAGGGCATCGCTGGCAGCCACTTCCTGCATTTCAGGAGGTCTGTGCTCTTCCCGCTGGGGCTCGGCCTCCTCGATGCACAGAGGCAGGAGGCAGCAGTCATGACAGGGGTTTCATTCACTGCCTGCAAGCTCCAGGTGGCAAGCAGCCGAACAAGCAAGCCAGCGATCTGCTGGCTGCCTCTAATCTGCAGCCTGCCTCTCCTGGCCAATGGTGCTCATGAGTAAACTGCAGCTAGAAATCTCAAATATGGCTGGGAATGAACGTTTGTGTGGTAGCCGCTGGCTGGAGCTAATAAACAGGCGACCAAACTAAGTGCCTGAAGAATCCCATCCCATCACTGGGAGTCTTGGCGATTGGCAAGCAGCTGGGCTCCTCGAGAGATGGAGTTCGCAGGGGGCTGATCTACTTGTCGCCTATGAAGCCACTCGCGGTCGGGGATCTCATGTATCTTTCTACTTCTACTGGATGATGTAGGTGTTGACTACAACACAATGTTCATTCTCATCTGTATTTGAGATTCCTAGCTAGGGCTGACTTCGGCAGCTTCTCTCCACCAGAGTGCTTCCTGGATGCGGCTTACAGCTCTGAGCCGAAAGCAGCAGGAGACGTGGGCTGCCTTGGCGCCACCAGTTTTGAACTCTTAGTGGTCCGTGGAGGACACACTTAAATTGGCGCCGAGACCAGGGTCCCAGGAGGGTGCGGGTGAAGACTTTTACAGCTTGCTCTCTGCCTTGCAGAAGCAGAGATGGGTGGGAGACTTGAGAGCACACAGACCCTAGCGTAGTGCTCTCCTGAAGGCTGCCCACACCCACTCCACCTCACTAGTCCGGTGATCTCCCGCACGCTTCCCTTGCAGGCAGACTGGCTTCGGGAAACACAGGAAGGGCTCTGGTGGTGCAATCTCCCGTGCACTTCCCTTGCAGGCAGGCTGGTTTCGGGAAACATGGGAAGGGCTCCAGTGCTGCAATCTCCCGTGCACTTCCCTTGCAGGCAGGCTGGCTTCAGAAAACACATGGGAAAGACTTCGGCTGACTTGGGATGGAAACATGGAGAAATGCCCGCCGAAGCAACTGCCTTTTCTTTCTGACTTCTGTTCATGGGAGTGGCAGCGGAAGGGACCAACCGCTTTGTGGCAGGCGTGGTTACCTGACCTCCCTTTGCCTGGCTCTCCTTTAGCGGCCCCAGCTCTAGCTTCACTTCCTCCAACACCACCGCCTGCTTACCTTCCGCGGCACCTGGTCCAGGGTCTGGAAGGCAAGCTGACGTTTTTGGCGGCCCCCAGCCAGCTGTTGCTGCTGGAAAGTGGCTGCAAAGAAGCCTCCAAAAAGGCTTCTTTGCCAGCCGCTTTCTCTGCAGGCCACTGAAAAGTACTGGCAGAAAAAGCTGCTGTCGTCATCGCCATGTTTTT
>JANHZT010005081.1:696427-716760 GCA_032468215.1 Stegonotus admiraltiensis
AGGCAGGAAACCCTACACCACTTCAGACAAATGGTTATCCAAGATCTTCTTAAAAACTTCCAGTGTTGGAGCATTCATAACTTCTGGAGGCAAGGCATTTTAGATATTTAGAGTGCTGATTTTTACACATATCAAATTACTTTCCTGCTTAATGCAATTGTAGAATAACAGTACACGTAATCCTGACTGTTTTTCTGTTTTCTGCACTCTCAAAGCAGATGTCCATAAAGTACAAAAGGTCCTCAGCTTATGACCAGTTGTTTAATGACTGTTCTGTTTGAAGTTATGATAGCCTTGGGAAAAGTGCTTTAAGTGCCCATAAAGCACTTCTGGAAAAGCACTTATGGATGTGATAAAATGCCACCAGCTTCACATGATTGCATTTTGGGCTTTTGGCAATGGATTCACATTTACAAACAGTTGCAGTGCCCCATAGTCACATGAATACAATTTGCAAAAAAATTTTTTACTGGTTTCTGGCAAAAAAATTTGGGATTTGGGATAATAGATTTGCTTAATAACTGCATGATTTGATTAAATGTGTTCTTGATTTGGACTTGCAACCAAGTGGTTTGCTTAACAACCACAATAAAAATAGTAAAATAAATAAGTAAATCAGGTCTAGTCACGTGGGTGCCTCAACTTACAACCACAACAACTTATGACCAAAATTCTGGTCTCAATTGTGGTTGTAAGTCAAATCAAGAGCTTTTGCTCTCATTGTACTGTTGCACAGATGCATAGTTAGTTTTTATTTCCTTGTCAGTACCTTTATTACATGTCAGTACCAGTATAGTCCATTAATGCCTCCTGTTGACACCCCTGATTTTTGCTGTTAACACTCTTCTCTCTTTTTTGCTGTTAACACGCCATTCTCTCTTTTCACACTTAACCGCCAACACTTGTAAACTTTCCTCCCATTTCAGTAGTACCAGCCACCTTATTCCCAGTCCACCAGTGAAGGAAAATAGCCAGAGGGAGGTGTAATTGATGGCAAGAAGTATTATGCCATTCCCCATATTGCAGACCCCATTATACTCATTCCTGGGCTTTGCAGGCTCTGCAACTGTTTTGATTTGTCACCTCTTTCTTTGATCATGTCTGTCATCTCCCACATATAATACAATTAAAACTTTTCCAAAATCTTTTCTCTTTTACACAACAGTGGAGGAAAAGAACACAGAGAGTTTCATGCTTTCAAAATACTGATCCTTCACTCACATTTTCCATGGTTGCAGAAAGATACCTCTGTTCCACACAACATTTCACAATACATGAGTTTCCCAAATCAGACTTTCTCAGGGTAGGTCTTCAAGTCTCTAGGGAGCAGAGCTGGGGTTGCTTTTGAAACTCACAGTCTTTTCCATCTTCTATTTCACTATATTCAGCACATAGCCTTCACCTCCTAAGTGCCATCTGGCTCTGTGGACCTTAAAGGGACGCTACCGGGGCATTTTCAGATGAAGCTTTATTGTAGAGTCACTCTGATTTACATGCAGAATTTTGCAGTTGTCTCACTTTTGCAATTTTCCTGCATTTTCTAATATTTATTTCATTGTTTCCCTCATACTACCAAAAATTTTAAGGAGCAGAAAATAGGACAGCTTCAGAAGAGCCTGAGTGGAGTAGGAGACTAATGCCTCCTACTAAAGGCAGTATTTAAGTTCCAGCTGCCTGCAGTTACTGCAAGTTCAATTCTCACCAGGCTCAAAGTTGACTCAGCCTTCCATCCTTTCTAAGGTGGGTAAAATGAGGACCTGGTTTGTGGGGGCAATAAGCTGACTTTGTATAAAATATACAAGAGTATGAAGGCTATAGCTTAACACATTGTAAGCTGCCCTGAGTCTCCGGAGAAGGGCGGCATATAAATCAAAATAAATAAAATAAATAAAATCTATTCTACTACAGCGTGGGGCCAATGGTCACGAATGGGTTAACTCCTTTAACTGACTTGGACTGGGTCTGCAATCTGAGAGGCTCCTCCTCTTCCTGTTGCTTCCCAGATTTCAGACTCAGTTGATCTGAAAGGACTGTTTTTTTTGCTGAGCTGATCAATTTGACTGCTTGCTAGTGCTTCAATTTCTCAAGCTTAGCTGACTAATTTCTCTTGCCTTGCATCAGCTTCTGGAGGGCTCCCAGGGATCTGGTTGAGCCCTCGTACCAGTGAGAAGGGCTCACGCCTGAGCCTGCTGAAGACCGCTTGGGTGGTAGCAACAGGATCTCCTGGGTGCCAGTCGAGGTCCTGTCTTCCAGCGCGAACAGCTTCGGCCGGAGACTGCTGAAGGCCGTTTCAAGGGCGACTCTGCCAGCTGGCAGAGTCTTCAAACAGCGTCCCTGGGTTCTGCCCACACGCTAGGACACAAGGCGGCTCCCTTTGGAGCAGGATTGCCGCAGTCCGGTGGGTGCATCACAGCGGAGGCTTCAGGATCGATCCTAGCAGCCGGTAAGGCCGTTCCACTTTCCTCGGTGGCGGTCAGCAGGGCGGCTTCTCCTTCCCTCTGGGCTATCAGCGGCCATTTCAGGAGCCTCAGCGGTGGCCATTTTAGGCATCTTCTTCTTGCCAGTCGCCATTTTGTTTCAGTGTTCCCTTGCATTCAGGGCTGGCAGCCATTTTATTTCACCTTGTGGCCCAAAAGCCATTGATCCAACATGGCCTCTACCTCTACCAGAAGGCAAAATAAAAGGGGTATTTTTGACAGTGCTACAGGAGAGCCTGGCTCTTCAAAAAGGAGCCGAACCTCTAAGTCTTCCCAGGACTCCAAAGCCAGAGAGAGGGAAGAACTTAATAGGCACAAAACCATAGAGAAAGCAATTGAAAAGGCCATTAAAGAGGCCTCTCTGAGGGAGTTCCATTCCCCTCCAGCTATCCCTCCTTCGGCTCCAGCTCCTTCAGTGGCTCAAGGGGCCCCTCCTTCTCTAG
Organism: Stegonotus admiraltiensis; assembly: GCA_032468215.1. Classification (NCBI taxonomy): domain Eukaryota; kingdom Metazoa; phylum Chordata; class Lepidosauria; order Squamata; family Colubridae; genus Stegonotus; species Stegonotus admiraltiensis. The sequence goes on from JANHZT010005081.1 coordinate 699,348, forward strand.
TTATCCAGGCCCCTCCTCCTCCCCCTACTTGGTTTCCTGATGGGGACCCGGATTCAGCCTGCCCAGAACGGGCTGAGGCCAGTGCCAGGCTTTTTGGCTCTATCCAGGTTTCGCCAGGCCTTTCTTCACAGGCTGCCCCACCTAGTCATGGGGAAGGTTCTATTCAGCCTACCCAGGTCGACCAGGTTCCACCTCAGGATCCTATGTCCCCGCAACCCTTCCCTGAGACTTCACTCTATCGGGAGGCGGCTTATCCACAGGGCTTGGGGGGGGTTCTCCTTCTTCTGTCCTGGATTTAGTGGCAATTATCCAGGAAGCTGTCCAGCAGGGCATAGCTGCAGAAATGCAGTGTAGAACCAGCTCATGGGTGACAGAACACTCTAGTGACCAAGGGCTCTTCATCTTTCTCAAGGTTCCATAGACCTGGACCATGATCGGAACCAGGATTATATCAGGGCTTCTTCCAGCTGAGATTCTGCTGTGGGAGAGGATTCTGGTGAACCTGGATTATTGGATGATGAAGATCTAGCTCCAGATCAGCCATCATTTCTAGGCCTATTTAAGCCTCAGGTTTTCCGGTCTCTCCTTTACAAGGCCAAGCTCACCACTGGTTTGGGCCTCAGGCAGCCACAGTCGGGGTCATCTGTCGAGCCGGCTGGCCCATCGGCTGCTCTGTTCGAAGAACCGGCTTTTGAGGCAGAAGAAATTCTGGGACCCAAGATGTTCCGGGATGTGGTCACACGACAGTGGTCAAGTCCGGTTTCTGGCCGTAATCCCAATGTTCTAGATCGGAAACTGTATAACATGGATTCTGATATTGCCTCTATTTTGCAGGTTCCTGTGGTGGATCCCCCAGTGGTCGCTCTTACATCTCCAGTGGTGCTTACCGGTCCTCCTGAGGAAGGGCTTCGTCCAGAGAATAAGAGGTTAGAACATTCTCTGACGAAAGCCCATCAGGCAGTGGCATGGGCCATTAGAGCTCCATCGGCTGCTTCTTTCTTTAATAGGCCCACGCTAATGTGGGTCAAACAATTGCAGGACTGTCTTCCGGTCTCAGACACCAGGGCCCACCAGGACGTGAATAAGATCATGGCCGCCCTGGAGTACTTGGCGGATGCCACTTTGAATGCTTCCAGATTCGCTGCCAAAGCGATTGGTTCCAACATCACTTCCTGCCGTCTTCTTTGGCTTCGTCAATGGCAGGCGGATGCCAAAAACAAATGGTGACTGGCGTCTTCCCCATACTCCGGAGACAAGCTATTTGGGGCTCCCCTAGAACCTCTCCTTATAGAATCCAAGGACAAACATAAAGTCCTTCTGGCTTTATCCAGGAGGGTGGATTCCTGTCCGTCCCACTCCTTTCGTCCCTTCAGGGGATCTTCTTCTGCCCCATCTGTGCCCAGGTCGCAAAGGTATTTTTCCTCTCGGCAGGACAGGTCGCAGGACAGGACAGGCGGGTTCAGTCAGAGAGGACAGAACCACAGGCCCTTTTGTGGGGGAAGGGGCAGGCCCTTTCGTAGGTCCTGTTGACGGCTTCTCCAACCTGCCCATTGGAGGCCGCATGATGTTTTTCGTCAGCCAATGCGAGGCGTCCTCCTTGGACGCCTGGGTCAGGGAGATGGTCTGCTTGGGCCTCTCCCTAGAGTTTCTCTCCACCCCCCCGACATGATTTCTCCGATGCCCGCTTTCTCGGGATCGGTCACAGAGGCTCCTGAAGGAATCAGCAATCGATCACCTCCTCCAAATTCAAGCCATAGAACCGCTTCCATCAGAGCAACTGGGACAAGGCTTTTATTCCCACCTGTTCATCATTCAGAAGTCCTTGGGGGGCTGGAGAGCTATCCTTGACCTCAAGTCGCTGAACAGTAAAATCGCCTATCGACGCTTCAAAATGCAGTCCCTGCAGACAATTCTGGACACCATAAGGGACAGGGATGTCCTCACGTCCATCGATCTGACAGAGGCCTATCTCCATGTCCCTATTCATTTGGCCTTTTGAAAATTCCTCCATTTCTGCTACGCAGCTTGTCACTTCCAATACAGAGCTCTACCTTTCGGTCTTTCCTCGGCTTCCCGGGGTTTTTACCAAATTGATGGCAGCGCTGGCGGGCCATCTCCGAACTCTGCCGGTCAGGATTCAGTTCTATTTGGACGATATCCTGATCCAGTCCAGTTCGGAGTGTCAAGCGCAGCAGGACCTGGAGACCATGATTCAGGTCCTGCAGAGCCACGGGTTTTCCATCAAAATGGCCAAGAGCCACTTGGTTCCGACGACCCGCATTCAGCACCTCGGGGTGGTGATAGATACGGTCCAGGGCAAGGTCTGTCTTTCCCAGGAGTGGCTGACCAGTCTGCGGTCACTGGTCAGGAAGGTGGTGTCAGGTCTGTCCTGATCCGCCTGCTTTCTCAACTCCTGGGAAAAATGGTGTCGTGCATTGGCAATGTTCCATGGGCACGTCTCCTTCTTCCGTATCAACGAGCTCACAGGAGCTCCTCCACCCAATGGATTCGGCTTCCCCCCAATGTCTGCCTCTCCCTTCGCTGGTGGTCCTCCCCAGCGCTTCTCAAGGGCCAGAGCTTCAGGGATCCCTCCCAATTGGTCCTCACAACAGATGCCAGCCTTTATGGCTGGGGTGCCCACCTGGGCTCGGACTTTGCTCAAGGCAGGTGGACTCCGGCCGACTTGACCAACGGCATAAGCTGGCTGGAACTCCAGGCCATCCACCTGGCGTTGAAGGCCTTCCACACCACCGTGCAAAACCGTCACATCCTGGTCAGAACAGACAACGTGGCCACAAAAGCTCACGTAAACCGTCTGGGGGGAACTCACTCCCGCTGTCTGATGAAGGAAGCTGAACGCCTAGGTCTCTGGGCGGAGCGTCATCTACAATCCATCCAGGCCTCTCACATTTCCGGGTCAGCAAATTTGCAGGCAGATTGCCTCAGCAGGTCCACGGTAGACCAAGGCGAATGGCATCTCCTTCCCTCCATCTTCACCGAGATCGCCTGTCATTTCAGAGTTCCAACAGTTGATCTATTTGCATCAGACACCAACCACCAGACCAGCAGGTTCTTCTTCCACTTCCCGACGCCGGGCGTAGAGGGCGTGGATGCTCTGAGGAGTCCTTGGCCTCCGGGACGGTTGTACACCTTCCCACTTCTGGCAATAACCTCCAAAGTCATCCAGAAGTTGCTGGTCGAGAGGGCTGAGCTAATCTTGGTAGCTCTGCATTGGCCTTGTTGCCCCTGGTTCACGCACCCGATGGCGCCGTCGGTGGCTCCTCCCTGGCGGCTCCCCTGGGACCCATGGACTCTCAGCCAGGGGTGTCTACTGCATCCAGACGTCGACTGTCTCAAACTGACCCCATGGAGGTTGAATGGCAACTGCAAAGGAGCCGTAATCTTTCCCAGGGAATTATAGCCACTCTTCAGGTGTCGAGATGGCCTTCCACCAACCTTATTTACAAGTCAACCTGGTCGTCTTTCTGTGGCTGGTGTGTCCGACGGAATCTGGTACCCACGGACGCCTCCACCAAACAAGTCCTGGAGTTCCTGCAGACCGGTCTGATGTCAGGTTTGTCGCCCAATACGCTGCAGAGGTAGCTGCCCTCTCGTCTGTCTTATCATGTGGGTCCCTGGAGCCTCTGTCTAGAATTCCACTCATTCGTCAATTCCTCAAAGGTGCCACTAACCTCAGCCCTCCAACCCTCCACAGATACCCCACCTGGGACCTTCCCAAGGTCCTCCGAGCTCTGACTCGGGGGCCCTTTGAACCTCTGTGGGAGGTTAGCCTCCGTTACCTCTCCTACAAGGTGACCTTTTTGGTCGCCATCACCTCGGCCCACCGAGTCTCTGAGTCAGCGGTCCTCTCCACCAGGACTGACTTATGCATTTTTCACACTGACGGGTGGTCCTCTGATTGGATCCTTCATTTATCCCAAAGGTCAATTCCATCTTTCATAGGGCTCAGGAATTGGTCCTCCCCAATTTCTGTCCTAACCCCTCCCACCAATTGGAATGCATGTGGCACATGCTGGATGTCCGTAGGGCTCTCCGTATTTATCTTAAGAGGTCGGCCTTGATTCACCGCTTGGAGAGTCTCTTCGTGTCCTTCCAGCTGGTGACTTTGGGCCATAAGGTCACGTCTTCCACCATTGGTCACTGGCTCCAGGCCAGTATTGCCACGGCCTATGAGGTCCAGTCCTTGCTGGTCCCTCGCCATATCACTACCCATTCGACTCGCAGTTCCTACACGTCAGCGGCCTGGTCCACACAGGCATCCTTAGACGACATCTGCAGGGTGGCCACTTGGTCATCACCTTCCCCGTTCATCTGTCATTATAAAATAGATGCCTACGCATCGGTGGAGGCAGCCTTTGGCTGCAGGGTTTTACAGCAGGTCCATACTTTTTACAGCAGGTCCATACATGTTGATTTGGACCGAGTTTCTCCCACCCTGTAAGAGGTCTGCTTTGGCATGTCCCATTCGTGACTGCTGGCCCCATGCTGTAGTAGAATAGGCGTTGTCTTATCTGAACGCCCTTTCTGGGAGGCAGTGGGGCCAGCAGTCACCCCCACCCTGGTTGTCCCGGTCCTTCTGGTGGGGAGCGATGGCGACTAATGTTTTCTTCTCTTAGCTCAGCTCTCCAGTCTGCAGACTCCGTCGGAAATCTGGGAAGCAACAGGAAGAGGAGGAGCTTCTCAGATTGCAGACTCAGTCCAAGTCAGTTAAAGGAGTTAACCCATTTGTGACCGCTGGCCCCTCTGCCTCACAGAAAGGGCGTTCAGGTAAGACAATGCCCATTTTAGGCAAAAACAAGAGCATCTTATTTATTTATTTATTTGTATGTTTGGTTGGTTGTCTATTTATTTATTGCCCATGTCAAACATGAGTTGGCTGACAGTAATTAATATACTTTTAAAAAATAACAAAAATGTATATATAAAAACAATTTTGAAAACTGTACAGGGAAGCATCCTTGCTTCCTATATTACCTTTTTCTCCACCTTGCTTAGTCATGTGAGTGAGCTGGATATGTATGTGAGAGTATTTCTGAGATAAGAATGGAAAATGTGTTTTTATATTCTTAATATAAAGGCTCACTCAAAACTTACCACTTTTAAATGGAAAAGAAAACAACAATATTTCCCAACTGAGTACATTTGTAGATACATTGAACCAACTTTCCAGAAATTCTGACAATGCTGATTCTGGAATTTGCTATGCAAAGACACCCGAAAGGTATCAGGTTGAGGAAGACTAATACACTTTTTAAAAAGTTAATTTATAAAGACTTCTAAGCTGATACTAGCTTGCTTCTTTATGCAGTCTATTTGGATGTGGTAAGACTAAAATACAAATGTCCATTAGTGAGAATCTTGTTTAAGGTATAATAACAACACATTTGTTTTATTTTACAAATAAAATGCAATCTTGAATATAGGCAATATCAGTTGATGATCAGATTTTTGCAACAGAAAAATAAATTGGTGGCCAGATTTGTATTTGTAGATGGTTGGTTAGCTGATTCTCCCCCCTTCTTTTCCCACAAGTGCTGGATCTACTTTTGAGTTATCTTGTTTTCCACATTTAAAATTTGTCTGCATTTGAAGGTACACTGGAATTAACATTTGTATAGGCATTATATGTGTTGTTCTGATGTCACAGTGAAGACACAATTGAAATTAGTAGTTCAGGAGGGTTTTTTTTTTTGAGGGGGGATGTTTTGTATTGTATTATATTATATTAATAGTCTCAAGATTTCTGCCTAATGAGATAAGACTTATTTCTAAAAAATTACCAAACTGATTTCTTTTCACTTTGAACTAAAGAAGTATGCTTCTTGCTTTTTAAATTCTAGAAGGGGAAAAAGCAAGAAGGAAGCATTATATGCCTAAGAACTGTATGATAGTTTGTGGAGTGTGTAATAAGTTCTTGTTATATTTTCCCAATGAGGCTGAGAATAAAGTAGATTTTCCTCTGATCTAATGCCCCCCCTTTTCCCCCCCTCCTTTGCCACCACCTCCTTTCACCTGCCTTTTTCCCTTTTATGCAGAGTTAGATTAATTATAACTGGTCTTCCCCAGCTGGGTTGTTCAGGGGATGGGAAATACCCATTAATAGAAGGGTGGCTTTTTATCATTCTGTCAGAAGCTGGTAGTATTGGAGGACCTCATAATTCTCCACTTGGAATTTGCCTGCTTTTAAAAGGGGCCTGCTGAATTGGATAAATGAGTTTTTCTTATTTGGAGGCGGTGGAGTAAGGAGGGGCTGACAGACACAGCAGAAGGGGAGAATCCCTTGAACAAAAGCCAAAATATTTCATCAGAGACCATCCTTTAAAAAATGCATAGAGAAGAAAGGAGGAAGTGAATTGTACATGACAATAGCCCTCATAGTGCTTTGCTGAAGGAATACCATGCATGTGCTGATGAATTCCTGCTCTGAGTTAATGTTTATCATAGAAGGTTGGGAAGCTGTCCTGTTTCAAGGGAGGGGGGGTGCTGCTGATTGGATAGGGAATCCTTCCTGGTATTTGGCACAAAAAACATCTTTTCTTTTCCCTCTTGGTATATGGGTGGTGGTGGGTCAATATGAGACATAGCCTCTGCTTGGAGGCAAATTGCAATGAGTCCTTTGATTTTGCAAATGAGCTCTTTATGTTTTATAAATGAAATCTGGAATTTTCTTCTGGAATAATTGTAGCAGCACAAAGATGCCTTGGAAGCATTTCTAGAATTCTATGGATCGTATGCTCCTTTCTGGGACACCTAAGGCTTTAAAATACAGAATATCAAGCCACCTTGAAAGCTTTTTAGTCTCTCTCTCTCTCCCCCCCCCTCTCTCTCTCTGTGTGTGTGTGTGTGTGTGTGTGTTGGATGTGATTATGTATGCTGTGTGAGAGTTTGAATTTCGAAAGCTCAATGAAAAGGGTTATTTTCTCAGTCTTGCAATGGATGCTATAATATGTTCTCAATATTCTCTTAGCTTTAGATATTCTTGCAATCTGTCCCTTGCAATAAAGGAGAATATTTGTAGCTCTAGATTGAAATGAGGGGTTGGTCATTGGATGTTTTCTTGCAGATGTTTTTGCAGACTAGGTAAGATCATCAGTGCTAGTCAAACTAGGTAACATTTCCAGTGCTAGTCTAGCACTGATGGTGTTACCTAGTTTAGGTAATGAAATATCAGTAAGAAAACAACCAAGCTCAGAGATCACCAAGGACCCCTAATCTGTCTCTTGCTTCAGTTTTTCTATCTGTAAAATGGGAACAATTACACTTCCCAATTATTCAAATGGTCAGTGTGATATTTTGATTTTAAGTTACATTTTGTTGTAAAACTGCTTTGATTATTCAAAGATCAGAAAGACAAGGTTAAAATTTACTGTAAGATTGGTGTAGTGGGTTTAGATGGAAACCAGAAGATTGTGAATTCTAATCCTGCTTTAAATATGAAAACCAGCTGGGTGACTTTGGAGCAATCACTCTTTCTCAACCCAACCCACTCACAGAGTTGCTGTGGGAAAATAAGAGAAGGAAGGATTAATATCTCTATCTGGTGCCTTAAATTATAAAGTAATAAAGATGAGATTTTTAAAAAATCAAATAAAGTATATGCTATTTTCTTGCATTTATTGCTTGCTTTATATAGTTTGATTTGTGGTCTGGCAAGGAATAGACAATAGACAGAAAAGCATTTAAGTTCTGTGCAATTCAATTGATAATGTCATAAGGTCTTCAATAGATACTAAGGTCAGCTTTAAGCATAAGTAAGTTATGTTCATGCCCCTATTCAGAATTTCCTGGTTCAGTTCTGAAGTGAAGTCTTGATACAGATATTAAAAAACTTGTCCACAATTCCTTTTGTAAACAAGTTTTAAATGCCTGTTGCAACTCCATTTACAAATTTGAAGGATGAACTTTTGAGAACTTGAAACTCATCACTTCCCCAAATGACATTTTGCAGAATGTTTCCTAGGTGATTTGGAGAAGCATGTCTTGAACAATTGATCTATGAAAGAAGTGTACAATATTTGGAGCTTTTTAATTTAGAAAAATGGTGAGTAAAGCGGGGGTTGGGATTTTAAAAATGTATAGAATAGTATACAGTGGCTAGAATCAATAGAATATTTTTTTCTTGCTGTAAGTATAGAGATTATCCGATTAAGCTAAAGCTCAAGTGATTGTGAAAGAACAAAAGGTCATCCTTCACTTCAGAGTAGAAGAGTATAAAATGTATTATCTCAAGATAGTGAGGGCCAGTAATCAGAATGGGTTTTAAAGGAGGTTGTATAATTTACAGCAAGTGGTATGTTCACTGGCTACACATCAAGATAGTTGTTTATTAGGACTGTAAGCAGGTCAAATACCAATTTGCTGGGGAAGACAAGTGAGAAAATGTTACTACTGTAAATACATCTATTGCTTCTGGGATCCTAATAGCATCCGGTTGACCACTGAGAAGCTAAAATGGACTTCTTATTTTTGAAGTTAGGTGAAGGGATAGAGACTGTCATTTTAAGGAATTTAAAATGGGTACATTTACCTGAAACATAATTGGAAGCCTATTTCAGAAAAAGGGACACATTGATTTTAAGTGGAGTTTAGCTATTTTCAAAACATGTCTAAGCAACCACAGCTTATCCAAAGAGCATCATAACTGAAAAATTAAATGTTTGAACTGATTTTATTGAATGTGTATGCTAATAGTATAATGGCTCCTATTTGGCATGTTGATGGCAGATTCACATACCAGGATACATTGCAGTTGTAAAGCATCAGATATGCATATATAAACCAGCCTATAGTTAGGAACATCTTCGAGACTTGGTTGATCATTTTATTGGCCTGTTATCTTTATGACCTTTACCTAGAAGAAAACCTTTCCTTTCAGAAATCAGGAGTAAACTACCTATATTTTGCTTAGATTAATTTCTCTTGTTTTTTATTCCACTTAGTGCATGCAAACATCAAAACCTTGAGATTTATCCATGTCAATTGACAATGCTGATCTGGCCTTTATCACTGCTAAGCGTTGTATAGAAAAGAAATTTCATCAATTCAATCTTTTCTTCCCAATACCACCTTCTTTTTTTTAATTTCCCCACTCCAAAGATCTTAGTTCTACTTGCTTCCGTCAGATCCTTTTTTCAAGCTTTATTTTTTAATTTTTAAAAGCACTTTTAAAGTGCAACAGCCAGGTTAGCTAAACTCCCACAGCAAATTGGAGCAAAGTTTCTACACCTGTCGCCCCACATTTCACACATTAGGATTCATGATTTTGACTTTGCCCTAGTTATGTATTTCAAATTTCAAATCTTTGGACCTGATTCTCTCTGTGTGTATGTGTGCATGCCTGAACTGGTTGCGGAGCATGTGCAGTTATGACAGGTTTAGAAAGTGTTATTTAGCACAATGAGAATTGAGTGGGTCCTCTCACTTTCCCAAGTTTTATGGGTTGATGAAAAAATGTTTGCCCATTCTCTCAGGGGCTTCAAGTGGATTCCACATCAATTAAATGGAAAGGGGTTCTATGCAAATTTAGAATAGTTATGATTCTGGAAAGTGCAATGAAGTTTAACTGGGAATCATTGGGTTTGTGATAATCAAACTGATGAAAATTTAGTAACTGGGAATTCCCAGCTCAGTTGCCAGGTAATTATCCATTTTCTGATTCCATAATTTCATATATATATGTCTGTGTGTGTGTAAAAGAAGTTAGAATAGTTTTTAACATATATTGTAAAATGGAGGGGAATTGCAGGCAGATTGGAGGATTGCTATTCCTCTGAAAAAGTAATGTGTCCTTCCTAAAATGAAGCCTCTGACTCAAAAAATTGTCATGTTTTCATACATGGAAAATGGGGTTTCTCAGATCCCAAATCTTTTGATGAAGATAGGAGGTCCAATCATAGAAGAAACAAAGGCTTAATCATAATCATTGCTACCAATAACCATCTCTTTATATAGATTTTCCTCATTTTTACTAGAAAGATGGCCTGGCAGACTCTGAAAGTTTTTTTCCTATGTGAATTTGGTTATTTGGGAATTACACAGTTGCTCTTTAACACACTTGCCTACCATGAGTGTTTATATACAAAAAATATGCTCTCTTATGCCTGTTTCCATGTAGTGAATCCTATTAGAATCAGGGGTGAAATCCAGCAGGTTCTGACAGGTTCTGGAGGATCAGTAGCAGATATTTTGAGTAGTTCGGAGGATCAGCAAATACTGGCTAGCCCCAGAGTGGGGTGGGAATGGAGATTTTGCAGTATCCTTCCCCTGGAGTGGGGTGGAAAGGGAGATTTTGCAGCATCCTTCTCCTGGCATGCCACACCACACCACGCCACCGCGCCATGCCGACCGCACCATGCCCACCAAGCCACGCCCACAGAACCAGTAGTAAAAAATTTGGATTTCACCACTGATTAGAATGTTCACATTAACCACCTCCAGTGTTAAAACATGGATGGAAAGTTATAGTGTTCTATATGCTATAGTGTTGGCATGTCTTTCCCATTGCCATTCAATTAATTATGTTGTCGTTAAGCCATATCTTCATTAATAGTAAGAAGCAGCCATACAATTACCAGTGTATATATGTGCAGAAACCTAAGTCAGTAAGTAAGGAGGTGTATTGGAGTATCCAGGCTTTTCTCCTATATGAAAGGATCCCTACAAGCATGTCTTTCCTCTTAGTTCCCTCATGCTCAGCCTGGTGTACTTTTGGTGTTTAAGAGGGTTTTGCTGAATTCTGCTGTCACCAGAGGCTTTGCAATGCCAATGCAATGGAGAGGGCAGTGGTAAGCGTTCTGGAACTTGAAGCAAGTCTGGTGAGCTATTTGAATATTATTTGGCAGATTGTGAATTACAGACAGCATGAGATTTCTGAATTAGCTAGGCTGTAACAAAACAAGAAACTTGAAATTCTGCAGTCCTTCCTTTTGATTAATGTACATCTTTTGCTGACAGCAGATTTGGTTTTCAACAACTAATCTCAGGTCCTTATTCAAGAGGCCACATGACAGGGTCCTTCTGAGCAGCACTAATATTGTGGTTACCTGGTAGATGCATAATTCAGACAACTGTCTTCCTGTTGTGGAATACAGGTAGTCCTTGACATATTTTTCACACTTACAAACGTTGCAGCGTTCACATGGTTACATGATCAATGTATGTATGTATCAGTGGTGAAATGTAAAATTTCTTACTACCGGTTCCACTTACTGGGCGTGGCTTGGTGGTGGTGGGGTAATGTGACTGGGTGGGTGTGGCCAACCTTTTTTTTTTACTTTTAAAAGCATTTTTTCTACAACCTTAAGAGGTTGCAGAAAAAAAATGCTTTTAAAAGCCTCTGACGATCAGGCAACACAGCTGGGATCGTCAGAAGCATTTAAAGGCATTTTTTCCCTACAACCTCTTTAGCCGAAGAGATTGTAGAAAAAATGCTTTTAAAAGCCTCTGACGATCCCAGCTAAGCAGCGCGATCATCAGAGGCTTTTTTTTAAACTTTTAAAAGCATTTTTTCGGCGGAAGAGGTTGTAGAAAAAATGCTTTTAAAAGTAAAAAAAAAAGCCTCTATCATGCGGCTCAGCTGGGCATGGGGGGGGCAGGGATTTTTGCTACCAATTCTCTGAACCACCCGCCACCATCGCTACCGGATCGGGCAATCCGGTCCGAACTGGGAGCATTTCACCCCTGGTATGTATGTATGTATGTATGTATGTATGTGTTTATAATGCTTTCAGTGTGCTGGGGTCATATGATCACCTTTTGCAACCTTCTGACATAAAGTCAATGGGGTAGTCACTTAACTGTGTTACTAATTTAACTATAAGTGATTCACTTAAAAACTATGAGAAAAAAGGTCGTAAAATGGGATAAAATTCACTTAACAACTGTCTTGCTTACCAACAGAAATGTTTGATTCAGTTATGGTTGTAAGTTGAGGACTACCTGTATGAAGTATCTTTTGGCTTCTTATATCTCACCTTATGATATGTGCTCAATACATAATCAGCTTAATTTACTCATAAGGTATCTTCTTCTTTTGAATCTTAAAGACTGAAAATGTTATTTGTGCCTAGCTGGAACTCAAGGTGCATCAGATTTTTAAATTATTTACATTGGTTGAGTTAATACAATCTGCTAAATTTTAAACACAGGTTAACAAAACATCACTGCTTATTTATGCTATTTATTTAGTGTGTGGCATATCATTCGTGAACTAGCAATATAAATTAATATTTCAACTAGATCAGATATTGGACTGTTATATGCCCTCAGGTTACAGCTGGTCATGATGTGATCTATGATTTGACATAGGACCCTGAAGTCACACTGAGGGGAGGATACTGTGCCCCATTTAGATAGAGAGTCCTGGCAGATGCCATGTCAGGTACAAATCCTATTCAGCATTGTCCAGTGCTGACGTGGTAGTTCAAAGTCTGACACCTTTTTTGTGGGATCATTTACATGTCTTCCTATAACTGGGTATTCAGTGACCCATTTGGCTTTCCGTTGGGAATTGATGTTAAAGTTGTTAGGAAGATGTTATGCAAGTGCCAGTAGGGGCTTCCTGGATTTGAGTCTTCTTGCTGATAAATTAGAATGGTCATCGTGCACCTGTAGGAGTGATTTTTTTCATAGTTTTTCTGTATTCTCTCACTAGTGCATCTTGCCTTCGTAAAGCTAGAGGTGCTATATGGAACAGGAAACCAACAAGTTATAATCCTCATGGTATCATTGAGTCTGGCGCTTAACTTACTAGTATGGCAGCTGTTAAGCCATATAGAGGCAGAGTATTTTGCTGTGGATTTGACCAACCCTAGGGCTGTTGACCTGAGGGTGGCAGCTGAAGCTTCCCATTTAGTTCCACATAATTTCTGGAGTATGTTGTTCCTAATATTGACTATTTCTGCCGTATTCTCTAGGTGTTTCTTGTAGAAGACAGCCTGGTCCAATATTACTCCAAGGTACTATAACCTTATTGGATCATAGGGGAATAAGTTGTTGTAAGTAAGTAAAGTAAGTGGGAGTAAGTAGACATTCAGGGCTTTTGTATGGTAGTTTGTTGTTAAGGTGGAAGCACATAGTTACTGTTTTGCTGGTGCTAGGACTGATCCTCAGGTCAGTGATGAATTTTCCCAAGATTTTAAGATCTTTGGACAGGAGCCTGCCACTTTTTCTTTTTTTTTTGTACCACTGTCAGCTAATCCAAATTTGCATCCCCTTATCAACAGCATATCTGATATATAGTGATATATGGTGTTGGTGCCATTACAGAGCCTTGTGGGAGGCTGTTGTTTAATCTTCTAACCTTATTTAGGTTGTCCCCCATTATTATCTGAAAGGACCCATCACTTAGCAACTGCTGGTAGTCAGACTGTTCTGTAGGCTTTCCTGGTTTTCAAAATAAATGGCAACGACAACAAAAACATTCCTGGTATATTCACATGGCCTGCTATCTTCCCCCAATAAATCATGAAGACCTAGTTCCTATAATTACGCTGAGGCAATGGGTGGCTTCCTGTAGCCCCCTGAATCACAAATTGCTCATCATGTTTTAGTGTTGTCTATAGCTTGTTCTGTGAAACTCTTTAGCCGCTCACTAACTATGGAAAGTCTTTGTGTTTTGATCTTCTAAATTAATTTTAAGAGTGAGTTTTGAAATTGAGAAGATCAAAACCATCCTATGTCCTCTCTTTCTCTTTGATCATGCAATGTTCCCCAATATAATCTTCATCTTTATACTGTTTTGCCTTTTAATAGAATTCTCAATTTCATTTTACTCTCCTTACAGATTGGCCTGTAAACATGGACTCAAAGATCTTAGCATTTTAAGACACTTAGGGAAGAATAGCATTTTAGAAATGAGTATGTGGCTATTGAAATGGAATCCACAGGCATTTTTGAGGGGATGTCGAAATTGGGTGTGTATGTGTATACAGTGTGTTCTGTGTTTTAAATAGGAATTGTGCATTAAAAGAGATTGTGGAATCATAGTTCAATACTTCTGGAGTGCATCAAAACTGGAATGGAAATAAATCACTAGTTTCTCTCTGAGTGAACAAAGTACAACAATTAGGTTGTTTCGTAAATTGAAGTTCGACTGATTCTGGCATTCCTTGCATCAGTAAAGTCAATATTAATTTTCAGACAAGTCACAATTTAAAGCATGCCTGTATTTCATTTTAAATTCATTGTTAAAAATAATCACATATACGAACATTCTCACACACCTGAAAGAAGTTCAGAGGTGGATTTCATACCATTCGTTGAACAGTCTAGCGATGCATAAATATGTGTTGCGAATAGTCTCATTGCGTGCAAATAGTTCTGCTTTCATGTACAGATCTACCAGTAATTTTGGAAGTCGTAATCCTAACACATCTGCAGGATATCAGTTGAAGGGTGAATTACACAACTTGCCACATCAACCATTTATCACAAGTGGTGAACAGAATCTGTTTGTAGAGGCTGAGTGCCCAGTAGAGTGAGAGGGATAAAAAGGATTGTTAAAGATGAAGTCGAACTGCCTGAATGAGGCCTGGTCTGTATATACCATAAAATGAAGAATGAACTTTCCAGAATTAAAAAAAAACAACCCCCTGTAAAACAAACTTAACAGGTAAAGAGGATTTAGACTGCCCATCTTCTTTCTTGAGAATGCTGGTTTGTAATTGAAGGGGTTTGTTCCTTAATTTCCAGCATTTTCCTGCTGATCCTTCAGAGCACTTTTAGATAGAAAAGGAATTTTTATAGTGCTGCTCAAAATTGGCCCTGGAGCTGTCAATTATTGTGTAGCCTTGCCTTATATTTGCTAGATATAAATTACTAAAAACCTGCCCTTCTGCTTTTGCTGAATCAGTAGAAAGGGGTGGTCCTTTGCTTGCAGTACAGCAAGCAAAACAGGAATAGTTAAGAGTGTTTAAATGAGTGCATGTTTTGTGATCTTTCTTATATGTGCTTTGAATTTTTGTTGTTTTTTAATGCCTGTCTAAAAAGGAAAGTAGCCACAACTATACACATTCCCTGAGCAAGTCCCAATAGAACATTTACCCCCACTGTCCTAGTGTGATGACAGAATGTATCCACACATAACTTTTTTGTAGTTTCGCGTAATCTCATACAAGCCATGCAGTTGCATGTAAATACAAGTAAAACATACAAGATTGCCATATGCATGTAGTTCTCAACTTACAACAGTTCATTTAGTGACCGTTTGAACTTACAGCAGCACTGGAAAAAGGGACTTACGTCACAACCATTGCAGGATCCCCATGGTCCCGTGATCAAAATTCAGATGCTTGAAAACTGACTCATATTTATGATGGTTGCAGTGTCCTTGGGTCATGCTGTCATCTTTTGTCAAGCAATAGGGAAGCCAGATTCACGTAGCAACTGTGTTACTAATTGCAGTGATTCACTTAATAACTTTGGCAAGAGAGATCATAAAACAGGGCAAAACTAATTTAAATGTCTCGCTTATCCACATAAATTTTGGGCTCAATTGTGGTCATAATTCGAGGACTACCTATATAACATTAACCATATATATTATACAGCCAAAATATCTGGAAGCACTAGAAATGGCAGCTAAAATATATTTCTAAATGAGGAGTTTACATTGATTTATTCTTGAAGAAATTACTCTGCCTTAAGTAACCGAAGGAATTACATAGTAATCTAATTTCACTTAATCTAACTAATTTACTTCTTTATTAGAACCTGGAGCTCTACCAAGTATTGTCTGAAGCACAGTAATGATTTAGGTAGAGAAAGACATGTGCTAAACCTTAAGGAAGTGCTATTTCTGAGCATAGGAACGTATAAAAGCACCAGAAGCAAACTCACATTTTTTGATGTGAAAATCTACTCTTCTTGAAAAACCCTGCTATCTTTTTCTCTCTGTTTTACTGCCTGTGCAGACAAACATTTTTCAATAACTTGTTTGGAACTTTTGGTTATGGCAGCAACTAGCTACTCTTGGCGGATCTGGAAAAGTTAAAGCAGGTTTGGACCTAATTACTATTTGAATGGGGGGCAATCAGGAAATCATTAGGGATTTCATATTGTTCCCAGGGAAATGTGTGGATGTTTCTAAGCATTCATTAGGAATTGAATTGAATTTGAAGGAACTGAGAAAACTAGGAATCCATGATTTCAGCAAGAGATTTACTGGTAGGTCCCAAACTTCCTTTCTGACTCAGGATGTGATCTAGCCAGAATTCTTTTTAATTCCATTAATTTTGTTGGGAAAGTTAAATAGGAATTGTTGTTCTAATAGCAAGACCATCAGTTTCTCAAACTTTTTTTGTATTTCCCTCCTACTCTTTCTAAATATCTACTGCATTCCATTTGTTTCCCTTTCACTCTTCTTTCATGTATATATATATTTTAAAAATTCCTTATTATATGTTTCAATCTTTACTTGTTTTCTTTTATTCTTTTTTTAGTTGCTCTCTCCCCGCCTTTTTTTCTATTACTTTTCCTTCTGTTCCTTCTCTTTCTTGTCTTATGTAGCTTTTTTTTCTCATGCATTTCTTCTTTTTCCCCTCCTATATTTAATCTTTCTTTTGGTCCCTCACTTATGCTCTATTTTCTTTCTTATGCTTTTTTCTTTCTTTCTTTGTATGTTTCCTCCCTTCTCTTTCATGGCAGCCTTTTACTAAATGAGTCAAAACAGACATTTGTCATGTTCTCTACAGGAAGTTTGGGGGTTTTTGTTTGAAAATCTGCTAGCTAAGCAGAGCCTCTGACTTTCTATTATTATTTAAACAGGCCCCACTGAGTTTTTCTGTTGAATGCAAGCAGCATGCACATACATACACATAAGCTGCATTTTTCTGTTCAGGTTGGTGGGGTAAGATTTAAAAACTCAATCTTTTTAAAATAATAATTTCAGTTGCATCAAATCTGGCTAATGCTATAGAAACACTGATATGGGATATATGTATGTTGATGTCATATTGGAAAGGAGTTATCAAAGAAGTTATTCTCCCTGGCCTTGCATTATGATGGTATTAGCGTTTCTGGTCAGCTGTACTCTTTTTCTTTGATATATTTTGTTTTCTTTTTACTTTTAAAATCTAAGCTGCTCCCACAGAATCACTGTGGGATCCCTGAAGAGTTAAAGTTGGAATAATAAAATAAAGTTAGAAATTCTCCCAGATATACTGTATATTATTTATTTATTTATTTATTTATTTTGTCAAACATGTATGAAATAACAGGTATAAGTATAAACATGGATGTGAACACAGGAAATGGGTACGAATAAATGGGGACAGTAGGACAGGGATGGTAGGCATGCTGGTGCACATATGCACACCCCTTTTGTGTGTGTGTGTGTGTGTGTGTATACACACACACACATATATATACACACACACATATGTATGTATGTATG